>JAVSCE010013181.1:0-15679 GCA_032199065.1 Smutsia gigantea | reverse complement strand
GCGCGCGCCCCAAGTCCCTCCGGGGGGAATAACCGACCTGGGACGGTCCACTTTCACGGGCGACACCCCTCCTGGGGCCCTTTGGCGGGCTCCGGCGGCGGCGGCGGGGGCTGCCGAGGAAGGGAGCGGGCGCGGTGGTCCGGCGGGCCCGCGGGGTTCCGTCGCCCCCTTCCCGGGCGGAGCTGCGCTCCTTCCCTGCTCCGAGAACGCGTGCGGGGCGCGCTCGTGCTGACCGAACAGGAGGAGAGGGGCGCCCCGGGCCAGCCCTCCTCCGCGAGAGCTGGCCGCAGGCCGGGGGGACGAGTGAGGAGACTGAGGAAGCCTGAAGGCAGGAACCAGACCCCCTTAAGAAAAAAAATCACTTCTACTGCTCAGCCGGCCGCCGGCTCCTCCTCCTTAATTAAAACCCGCAGGCGCCGCGGTGCGGGGCGCTGGCGTCGCGCTGCCCCAGGTGCCGCGCCGCGTCCGGGCGGCCCTTCGCTCAGACCCCGCGGTGGGCGCGGCCGCCAGCCTCGTGGGCACCACCGGCGCCCCGGGAGCTCTGTGCCTGCCCCTCACGATGAAACGTTCAGTGGAAAAGCTTGTGATGCTAGTTCGTGATTTCGTTTCAACTCCCAAATAGTCCTTCTGGTGGAGCTGACTCATCAAACGATCTAATTATCTCATTGACTCTCTTTCCACCTAAGCCACGTGGAGGGGTAGTTTTGAGATGAGGAGCCTCTTAGAGTGGAGGTTTGGCCCCAGAACCCAGGCCGGTATTCAAAAGTGAGGTAACACAGGCAGTCTCTGACCTTTGGGGGGCACTGCGTTCCCTGCGAGTGGACGGTAGAATCCATAAGGGCTTTTCATAGTCCTTGTACCTTAGAACATCCCCCTATTCTCCTATTTAGCCTCCTTGCTACATTTGCAATAGGCAGGCAGTTTCTTTATCTTTTCGACCTCCCCTCTCCTAACCGGAGGTCCCTTCTAGAGGCAGTCATTCCATGCAGGAGGAAAAAATGTGAACAGCAGGACAACTTCCTACCAACCACCCACAGAGGACTACTAACGGCATTTTTTTAAAATAAGGAATTATTGGAGTAATTTTTGGACATTTAAAACTGGTATTTCCTTTCATGGAAAAAACCTATTAATTCCCTTGTATGATGACTTAGTTAATAAAGTTTAACCCAAAGGGCACTGAGGTGTGAAGTGGCCTATTCTTGACTGACATTTGTTTCTTAATGGGAAAAATGGCAATTGCATCATATTTGGCCCATGATTTCACTGGCTGTGTGTGTGCTTTGGGTATAATTGGAAGTGTGTTAAGGGTCCTACAGACAAAAATAAGTGGATTTGCTCATTTAGTGAGATAATATAGTTGAAAGTGTAACAAACTTTACTACATTTTCTTAAAACTTGTCTTAAAACTATCTTCCTGGTTGACCACAAATGAGATTTTAACTAATTTTTCTTACCATCTAGAGATCTCCTTTTTAATTTGTATATTTTAGGTTGTCTCACTAAATGATTGCTATTAGTTCTAAAACTTATGATAGAGCTGACAGTGGAAATAAGTAGTCATACTTGGGGTATCATTGTTCTCAGCAAAGTTAGTTCCATTTTGTTCTAGGGTAGAACAACTTACAAATCAAGGGCATTGGGGGGTGTGAAGTGATCTGTTCTTAGCTGACATTTTGGAAACCCAGAATCTGCAATTTACTTCATATGTTATATTTGGAATTCTACTGAAAACTATAAGCAGTAAGTTAAGGTAGTAGTTTGATGCAAGATTTTTTCTTTTAAATGGCTTTTTAAATTTCATCATAAGGAAGAAATTTAACCTAGTCCAAAGGGAACACATTCATTCCAAAGCCAACTTATAAAGATGAAGACTTATCAATGGAATTGATGCAGAGTTTTGGGGACCTAATTTCATGAAACAAAACTAATCAAATTTTTGGGTACTGCAGAGTTAATAAATTGTAATGATGCTTGGCAACTCAAATTTCAAAGAGAAAAATATTTCGAAATACTAGTAACATAACTAATGATTAGTTTCTGCCACTAATATTGCATAGATAACCATCTAAGTGGGTTTTTCTTAGCTCCATATTAGCAGGAATACTTTATAATATATATTGCTTCATTCTGCATTATTTCCTTGATGTGTTTTGTAATTTTCCCTTTAAAAGTACATATTGAATCTTCCAGGATATAGCTCTATGCAAGAACTGTTTTCAGTGCAGCTGTTTAGCAATCGTGTCTGAACTGGAATGAGAAACTAGTAGGCAGTGACAACATCCTTCATGCCTCACATTCACCGGAAGGAAAAGCCTTTTCTAAAGCAAAAAACTACCAAGGTCATAAGTAAAAAATCCCTTGGGACCCATTTAATTTTATACAAAGAACCTCAGATTACACTAAGCCTGGCCTTCTCCCACAGGCATTCCAATGACTTTAAGGAGAACTATGCCTAGTTTAGCTATTTTCATTCAGAGTTCTTCCGTGATAAAACTTGAATTTGGCTTACCACCAGCTCAATGAAAACAATCCAAGAGCAAGGTAACGTGCTAGAATTTCATTAATATAAAGCTGATTTAAACTTTTAAGCCACTGTTTTTTAGTTTTAGAGGTTCTGAATGGCTCCATAGAACAAAGTATATCACAGCAATCATTCAGCTCCATTACATGTCAGTAAAGCAGTCTTCCATAGATATTTAAAATTGCCAACCCATGTATATTTTTACTTCTACTAAAGTTTGTTGGTGGTGAAAATATTATAATCACAGCAACCTGTGGTTAGAAAAATATGATATTGACAGGCCATTTATTAACAAGATGAAGATTGGAAAGATCCTACCCCTAGAAATGTAAGAGTGTGTACCTATACTCTTACAAGAATATCTCCAAAAGTGTGAAGGTTAGCTTCTATGTATATCTACATTTTTATTCATATGTGGTGGTTGTTATCATTAAACATGTAATATAAAAATCGAATTCTGGACCACTGAGTGGTAAATTTCACCCTGTTTCCTTTCATCCTATGTGACCTCTACAAAATGATTATTATTAGTCATGCAGAGGCATGCAAATGTATCATTTTCAGTAGGAAGACAGTTTAAAATATTAATTTTTATAGAGTTCCAAATTTTTACAGGGAATAGTTGCATATGATGCTTTGAGTTGTTTCAAATTGGAACTACATGCTTAAAAAAGAATGCAAACCCAAATGCCAAACTATAAGCCTCTAATTACAGAATTCATCTAACAGCTGTTACACAGGCAATGTTTCCATTGATAGTAGGAAAGGATTGCCGACATAATAAACACAGATTTAGACTTTGTGACTGAGCAAAGAGTCATGTTACTTTTTAACTATGTTTTGAGGTTCTAAAAAATTTAAAGGTAACATGTAAGGAAATAAATGCAGATAGTGAAAGGGCTATGCCATAAACAGGTAGCTTTAATTCTCTGAGTCTGGGTTAACATCTATAAAGTACCAAGAAAATAGTCTATTGAACAATGAACTGGTTCAGCACTACATGTCCTAATGGTATAAATGCTACCATAGTTATCTGTTACCATCGTCACTATCACCAGCACTCTTTTACTGCCATGCCATGTGGTGTCACTGCCTGACAGTGTTCACTGGAGGAGGTAGCATGGTTGATTTTTTTTTTTTGATGTAATAGGAAACATCAGTAATAAGGCTACTGATGTCTTCCTGGCACCAACAACTATCAGGAAAATGTCTCATTTGTTGAGATGTTTTGAGACCCAGTGTAATTTTAGAAATAAGCACTTCAGTAGTGTCTTATAAATTACTTTCATACCCAGAATCCCACTAAATCCTTCACAAAGTCATTGCATATTAGTTTCCAAGGTAAGATAAGGCACTGTGGCTTAGGAAGAGAATATTGTTCAAAGACATACAGACTAACAAGTGATAGAATCACCAACATGCCCAGATCATCTGATAGTCCAAGGTCTTCTTACTCCAAAACAAAAGCTGTTTCCATTACATCTATATGCCTTCTGTGAAAACAAAATTAAAATATTGGGAGTCACAAATATACAAATGCAGGAGATTGGCCAAGCATCCTGTCTAAACACAGGGTAGGGAAGACCTAAAGGGGAACAGATCTTTGATGAGAAGCTTTTTTTCTTTAATTACTACAAAGGTCTTTTCTCTAAATAAAAATGGCTTTAATTCAAAAAAGATAAGTATAAATGATTGTCTTAATGAAGTCATATTCATTCAATCCTGATATCTTTCATCATGTTCACACCTCTTCTTCCTACATGTAGAAAAAGTTGTATCTATAATTTGTCACCAGTAATCTAAATCAAATTATGTATTATGCTACTTAGAATCCTTCTTACTTTCATAAAGCTGGCATTTTTTGTTTCAGAGATGGTGAACTGTGTCTGAGTCGATCACTTGTCAATAGTTCTGATAAAGTCATTCGAAAGGCTGGCTCTTCAATCTTTCAGCACTCTGTAGAAGGTTGGAAAATCAATTCCTCTTTGGTTCTGGAGATAAGGTGAGTTTCTTTAATAAGCCATGATAAATTTCCCTTCATGTCCTCAAATACAATGGGCTTGGCAAACTTAACATCGAATGCTTGATTTATAGTTCAGGTATGAATACTTTAATAAAAGAGTGAACCATCTCTACTTAATGTTGATCAGTGAAGGATGTGAAGCCATAAAACTGAAATTGTTATGCAGTCAGAAATTTAAGGATGGATATGTGAGTTTTGAATATACTGTCTTCATACTGATGGAATAAAATATTCAACAAAGTATTAACATTTAACTTAGTTTTCTTTATTACTCAGGGTGGACATATATTTTGAGAATTATCTTTACCTTCCCTCAAGTCTTCATACTAATCTTGTGTTTCCTCACACTAGATAAAAATAGAGTCCATTCAACTCCTATTTGCTGGCAATTATAAATAAATTTGATTTAGCCTATAATGGGTATTTCTATGTGAGCTCCTATAATAAAAGGCTAAAAAAAGCATGCTAAGTAATTATGTCAAAAATAGGAGAAAAAATCAGAAAATAAGCCTTCTTGAGTACTGCCATAATCTTCTTAAGGTTTTGGCATTTTAGCTGAAATAAGCTCTTGAAATCAAACTTGATGGCTACCTATAGCTATTATATCATTTTTTTTCTGTTATAATCCTCTAACTAGTAAGAAAGTTAGGGACAGACCTTCCTAAACACAGAAGAAGGAAGAAAATCATTTTTCTCTCTAGTTACATTGCTGTGTTGGTTGGTATGTTTAAATAACTGCATTTTAGTAAGTCAGACTCTTTGGAGCTTCAGAGCACACCCATCCTTTTTTCTAGTATTGACAAAATGCTAATTATTTTCTGATTGAATATTAACACACAGTTTCAGAAGAGTATCTTAGTGGTTAAAGGGATAAGCTGCTGATCTGTTTGTCTGGGTTTCTACCTACTGTGTAGATTATTATAAGAAACTTAAGGGAATAGCCTACTATACTCATCTTTAGAATATGTATAGCGGTTCATAGAATGCATTGCAGCAAAGGCATCCACTACATGTTGAATATACTTGAAAGAATGTCTACAAATCTTAAAAAGATGGGTGCCAGGGAAATGCAGGAATGGTTAGACTTCTTTGTTTTGAAGCTTTGAAAGACTGGAAAGGGAAACAGGAATCACACTGGGGCAATTGGTGTGTGTTTTGTTGCTTTCAGTTTAGGAGGAACTTTTTGCATTTGTAGGCAGAGCACAAGAACAAAGAGATGAGTAGAGTCTGATGACCAAGGTTGTAAATTGTTGCCTTCTGGGGAGACTATGGTCAGCAAGCAAGATTTATTTCAATTGGGTTTTTAAAAACGCCTTAAAGCCAATATTAAAAATTAGATTTCCTTAAAAAAGTATGGATTTTTCACAGCTCAGAGGAAAGCACAGAAGGGATCCAAGCAGCTGAGTGCTGAGGCCAAAAGAAGGCAAGGCCTGGGTGTCTCCCCAGCCTCTGTTTCTGCCCCCCACCCTGTGCCACACCAGCTCCCACCTGGTGCACCTCCCTCACCCCCCAGCTTCCTCACCTGGCTGCTGCTTCCCTTTCCCAGAGAGTGTCTGCAGGCGTGTCTGCACTATGCCACTAGGCACTGTCAGCCCAGTTCAGGGGAGGGACCAAGAGCCCAGGGCCTGGAGCCAGATATGGCCCACAGCCCAAGAGGAACCAGACAAACATTAACCAGCCCTCCTCCTCCCACACAGTCATTAAATAAGATCGGTCCCCTGAGCTCCCAATGGCTTCAGAAAGACGGATCACATAGCCTGGAGTTACTGCCCTGTCCCAGAGAGAGAGAGGCATCATTGACACCCATGTGCCCATATTTAGCCCATCAGAGAGGCTGAGCTGGGCCTGGGCTCACCAACAGCCTTCAGCCTTCCTCTAGCTCCTGGCCACAGGCAGACCCAACCTGTGGGCAAGTTGCAGAGAGGGCCCAGCCCTGGGTGCCCTCCTTTCCATCCCTTACAGCCCCCAACAATAAAACGATAAGACTGTGGGGGGAGAAACAGTCATGGGCAATGCTTACAGGCACCTTGAGGTCAAGGTGGGGAATGGCAGTTCTTCCCTGATAAGGCAGGAGCAGGGTGCTCTTTGACCCTCTGCGGATTGTCCATGTCCTGAGTGGCTGGGGATGGATCAAAGTATTTCCAATCCCATCCCAGAATCCTAAAACTGCTTCAAAAATTGCCTTCTACCCTCGGGGATCAAGGCAGTTGAACCGCAAAGTGTATCACATGCAGCAACAGATCTTGGCAATCATTAAGGTAAACAAAGAATGTCAACCATTAACTGAGGGGTCAGTCCAGTTTGTAGGAGGGCTTACCCAAAGACCCTTTTAGTTCTGTGGCCTGACTGGCAGTGAAGAAATGAACAGAGACCCCTGCTTTCTGCTCTGCATCCCAGCCTGAGTTCACCACCAGAAAGAGAGCGTGAGCCTCAGCTTCCCTTGGCCAAGCCCGGGCATATTGATCCATCAATCCCTGAGTCTTTACCAGGCACCTATTGGGTCCCCAGGCCTGGATACATGCTGGGGACAGGTGGCAGAAGAGGAGAGCATCCCAACTGTTCTTAGGAGTTTGTCGACTGCCTGAGGTGAGAAGACCAAGACTCAAGAAGTTGCCATGAAGACCATCACTGTATGTTCAGTTACGTGCTGCTGACATTGACTGCTCAGGGAGTTTGAAGAAGGGGAAGATGAGAGTAAATGGAAGTAATCAAGGAAGGCTTCCTAGAGGAGGTGAGGCTTGAGAGAAGGAAAGGATGGGTGGGAGTTGGAAAGGGGAAGGGTAGGGCTAGCATTCCAGGGAGGAGGAAGAGTACCAGTAAGGCACAGAGGTAGGAATGTGCAGGGCATGTCTGGGAGGCAGAAAGGAGGCAGGACTGTGTTGGGTGGCTGTAGAAGATACTGTCAGTCGGCTAAGGGGCTGAGAGTATGAAGAGCATTTGAAGTCAGGTGGGCACCTTCTTTAGAGAGTGTTTGGTAAACTCGATATAAGGCAAAACTGAGCTAGACACAGCGGGGTTAGTGGGGGCACAGGCTGAATGTCCTTCTTTGCACTTGGCAATTCCTGCTGAGAGTACAGGTTGAAGTGGATAAATAGGAGTAGCGTATCTTGAGTACCTAGTGTGTGAAAGGTTCAAAGTGTGTACAAGTATTACTTTGATCCTCAAAATAACCCTATGCAGTAGGCATTATTAGCATTCCTGTGTTACAGGGAAATTAGGGCACACAGAGGTTAAGTGACATAACTGAGGTCACCCAGCTAATAAGAAAGCTAGATTTGAACCCAGGCAGTCTGGTTCCAGAACTTATCCACTTAACCACTCCATCCCAGCTGATGAGCTCTACAGGTCCCACTGAGAATCTGTGTAAGAGCCAGTCCCTGACTCTAGAAGATTCTAATCTAGCAAGAGAGATGTGACAGGTACCTGAGTACCTTCAACAAGGGAGCACGTCCTCAATACCTTATGTAGATATGAAGTGCCAGAAGGCATTCAAATGTAGGAGAAAGGGTAGGTTTAATGGAAGAAGCTGAGCTGGACATGGGACATACAGGAGATGGCCAGGCCAAGCATTCCAGGTGACAGGAGCTGTGAGATGTGTTTAGGGAATGGTGGGCAGACCTGTTTGACCAGAAGACAGAGCTCCAAGGAAGGGAAACTACAGGTCAGTATCAGTGTGTACTCATTGTTCTTTGGAGTTCTGGCAGGGTTTCCCTAGGGTGTTTGTAGTTCTAGGCTACAGGAAGTCTATTTGAGTAGTTTGTAGCTGTACGAGAAATACTGTTGCTAGAATCGACTTGCCCTCCACCCATTTACTGCTACATGAACACATCTTCTGGATGGGGTGCCGCTGCAAGAAGAGAGAGAGGAAAGGGGAGGAGACAGAAAGGAGAAGGGAGGCACGGGAGGGAAAAAAGGGCAGGAAAATGGAGAGCAGAGAAGGAAAGCTGTATTACAATGAGCCAAGTAAATCCATGTGCACCTGGTAAGCAGCTAAAATCAGCTTCTGCCTTGACTTCTAAGCAGACTTTCCTCTTCCAGAGGATGTTTTAGTGGAATATTTTTAATTTTACATCAGCCTGCTAATTTCCTCAGATTCACTCAGGGAGATCTTCATTAGATCTTGACACATACAAGATAAGAGGCCTTAAACATAAGCCTGCTTTCTCCAGGGGCTCAAACATCAACCCAAACAAGGGCTTTCCCCGTTCCTGTTCCGAAGGATGAAGACAGTTGATGGAGGAAACTGCTTGCATTATTTTAAGAGCACATCTCACCAGTGACATCGTCATAGTTCAGCGGTTCGGGCCTCATCAACAGAATCAGCACGCTGGTGGGAGCTCTGTTCATTACATCAGGGAGCAGTGCTGGCTGCCTCAGCATGGCAGTCTGGAGGCTTCCTTGAACGGCACACAGCAGCACTGCCTCACATGTGGACTCTATCATCCGGCCCATCCCTGGGCCTCATTACTGAACAAAATGGCATTTTGTATGGCTTTGATCAGTGAGACAGCATTGCTGTATGGCTCAGAAAGCAAAGGGGACAGCTTCCAATATAAATGTTGCTTAAGACACACAGGCAAAAGCTCTTCCCAAATGGATCCATAGGATTAAGGAAATGGCTAACTATGAAAATCTGTAGAACATTTCAAAAGTCCCCACCCCAGCTCAGGCTGTGGAAGGTTATGCAAACTGTTTCCAGTAAGGGTTACTAGGGAAAGACAGAAGTGGTCCTCTATTCATTATTGGTATTGGTTTTCACAAATCCTTTTCAAAAGGACACATACTTACATGAATGACTCTGTGTCCCAGGAATTCATATTCTTAGAAAAGGTCAGTTAGAGGGAGTTAGCCATATTTTTCCAAGGGGGTTTCTGAAGAAGTGTACCCAGATAATGCACCAATTCACTTGATGAATAGGCATATACCTTTCACTCTATGTACAGTTTGGAGTGGGGGACAAAAGCAAGGGTTGTTTCAGCTCTCCCTCAACCCCCCCAAAACCCAAACTGTAGGCAACATCCTAAAGCCAGCTGTACATAGTCAAGATGGTACACTCATCCTGCCAACAGTAAAGCCTAAAGATGAAGTGGTGCTTCTTGGAGCTTATAGATGTCGTGGGAATAAGAGCCTTAAGCAGTACCATATCCACTCCCTGCAATTTGGAATTTATTGTGCCTGTTTTTGTGATTTATGAAAACCCTAATTCCCGGGGTTTGAGGAATGGTACTATATTTCACTAATGTCTGATCCCTGCACCAACAGAGGGTATGCTTGCAAAAGACTCCAGAAAGTTCCACATCCTTTCACTAGGCCAGGTAGCCAAGTGAAGAAAATTGAAATGGGAAACTGGAACTTTTTGGGCTCCCATCTTAATGTTGCTTATATTCAGCCAATATGGCTTGATGTCCATTTCCTGCTCTTTCTGCTCTTGGGGGTATAGTGCAACTATAGGACCTAGGGAGTAGCATGTGGCAGAAGGTTCTCAGGTTGAATCCAATCCTGGATTTTTATCCAAGGGGACTAGAGGTAACGTGGTTAGGGTGGTGAATCAAAGAGGAGTCCAGATCATAGCCAGAAAAATGGGGCCAAGTGTCAAGTTTGGGCAGCCGGACTGTTGAGCCAGTGCCCTGCTCATTCAGTTGTTCATAGTTTAGTACTTTCCATCTAGTTTTCTTTCTTTATATACACATACCCATCATTGAAATTGTATTGTATATATGGGAGGTTTTTTTCTCATAAGATCCTTTTCTAGGTTCTCCAAACAGAAATCTACTGGTCCATCATCGATTCCTCAAACCGATGATCCAATAAAACATATAAACCAGACCCTAAGCAGAAGCCCTGGTGGTCACCCTTTCTGTCCAGTCTTTGGACTCCTCTGCCCTTCCCTCTATCAGCCAAGATTGCCAACAATAACACCATGAACGCCTCATCCTGCCTCAGTAATCACAAGCACTAGCCCTGCTACTTCCCTGAACCACCCAGCACTACCAGGTCAATACCTAGGGAGTGCCAGGCCACTGCCCTGAAGGTCAAGGCTTCTGCTGACAAGCACTGTTCCGAGGAGGAGGGATGGTGGGCTGTCCGAGTAGGAAATCCAGGCATTTCCCCTCCAATTCCACCTGCTCAACCAACCCTGCTGCAATTTAGAGGACTGATTCCTAGGCCCATTAAGATAGCAAAAATCATGAACTCTGTTGCCTTCTGATGAAGCACTCCACCTCCTTGACCATGAGCAGCCACCCGTCCTATTGGGGATAGGAAGACAGAGTATATGTTACCTGATTCCGGACAGCCCCACCAATGTGGTTTCCAGTACCCGGCAACAGGCTCTGGGCACCATACAAAAGCGAGAACTCTAACACATCTTCATCCTTCACAGCCTGAGTCTGACTAACCTACTCTCCTTAATCTGTTCCTTGCACCTGAACAGGGCAATCCTGCTCCTGAGCCTCCCAGACAAAGACTTTGTTTCCTTTCTTCGGTTCCCATCCTCGCCTTGCCATTTTTTCAAAGATTATGGCTCTCCTCTATGGCTGGGTGCCCTGGGCCTCCTAAAGTGGAAACGTTTTCTAGCTGGCTGCCCCTAGGATTCTCCTCCCTCTGCTCAACCTGAAAGCAGAAACTTCCAAAATAAGAATTCCACAATCTATGGGGCCCCTGCTTCAGGCACAAAGTAAGGGAAGGCTTCGGGTCCTCTGAAGGGGCCTCCATCTTGGTTATGTGTTTCTCCTACAAAAAACAGAGGTGACTGAGCCACCTCATTGTTTCCCAGGAAATGGGTGCTCAGTGGCATTGGATTTGCCAGCACGGAGGTGCTTTTCAGGATGTCAAGCAGTTATTGATTTCTGAACCAGAACTACTGCTTTACAACAAACATGAAGTGCTCTTTCTCACTGCTGACATTTCACCTCACAGAGTCAGGGCTGGGTGGAGCCATAGAATACACTGAGGTTTGGCATTATTCCTAGGGAACAATATTGTCTACAGAACTGAGCTACACACCTTGATAGATAAAGAAGCCCTGACTATTACCACATGAGTCACAAGAACTTCCACAACTGTTTCATACTCACCACAAACTTTTGTGCGGTGGGTGAGGGACTCTTTTCCAAGGATTAGCTCACATGCTAAATCGTGTAGCCACGTATGTAGCATCGAAGTGTTCTGCTCAGTTCTAAAGATGGTAAGTTTTTCTCTGAGCCCAGAAGAGCCCTTTTTATTTGATTTCCCAAGCTGCCTGCTGTTTCCAGTCCTACACTCTGCTGTGCCCCTTACACTGAAAACCTGAATGTCAGAAGACCTCCAAAACTTACGTCTCTTGAGGGCGCTGACAGCCAGCACACCTAGGCTGGGAGTCTCAGACTGGATGGTACCCGAAGCCAGGCTGCCTTGCTAGCTCCTTTCCTTCCTTTTTTTTTTTTTTAATAATATAATTTATTTTATTATCATTAATTTACAATTACATGCGCAATATTACGATTATTAAACTACCCCTTCATCAGGTCCCCCCCCACCAACCCCATTACAGTCACTGTCCATCAGCGTAATGAGATGTGATAGAATCACTACTTGTCTTCTCTGAGTTGTACTGCCCTCCCCGTGCCCCCCCAACATTACATCTGCTAATTGTAATGCCCCTTTTTCCCTCTTATCCCTCCCTTCCCGCCCATTTTCCCCAGTCCCTTTCCCTTTGGTAACTATTAGTCCGTTCTTGGGTTCTGTGAGTCTTGTGCTGTTTTGTTCCTTCAGTTTTTTTCTTTGTTCTTATACTCCACATATGAGTGAAATCATTTGATACTGTCTTTTTCGGCTTGGCTTATTTCACTGAGCATAATACTCTAGCTCCATCCATGTTGTTGCAAATGGTAGGATTTGTTTTCTTCTTATGGCTGAATAATATTCCATTGTGTATATGTACCACATCTTCTTTATACATTCATCTACTGATGGACATTTAGGTTGCTTCCATTTCTTGGCTATTGTAAATAGTGCTGCGATAAACATAGGGGTGCATCTGTCTTTTTCAAACTGGGCTGCTGCATTCTTGGGGTAAATTCCTAGGAGTGGAATTCCTGGGTCAAATGGTATTTCTATTTTGAGTTTTTTGAGGAACCTCCATACTGCTTTCCATAATGGTTGAACTAATTTGCATTCCCACCAGCAGTGTAGGAGGGTTCCCTTTTCTCCACATCCTCACCAACATTTGTTGTTGCTTGTGTTTTGGATGTTGGCCATCCTCACTGGTGTGAGGTGGTATCTCATTGTGGTTTTAATCTGCATTTCTCTGATGATTACTGATGTGGAGCATCTTTTCATGTGCCTGTTGGCCATCTGAATTTCTTCTTTGGAGAAGTGTCTATTCATGTCCTCTGCCCATTTCTTAATTGGATTATTGGCTTTCTGTTTGTTAAGGTGCATGAGTTCTTTATATATTTTGGATGTCAACCCTTTATCAGCAACGTTTTTTATGAATATATTCTCCCATACTGTAGGATGTCTTCTTGTTCTACTGATGGTGTTCTTTGCTGTACAGAAGCTTTGCAGCTTTATATAGTCCCACTTGTTCATTTTTGCTTTTGTTTCCCTTGCCCGGGGAGATATGTTCATGAAGAAGTTGCTCATGTTTATGTCCAAGAGATTTTTGCCTATGTTTTTTTCTAAGAGTTTTATGGTTTCATGACTTACATTCAGGTCTTTGATCCACCTTGAGTTTACCTTTGTGTATGGGGCTAGACAGTAGTCCAGTTTCATTCTCTTACATGTAGCTGTCCAGTTTTTCCAACACCAGCTGCTGAAGAGGCTGTCATCTCCCCATTGTATATCCAAGGCACTTTATCAAATATTAATTGACTGTATATGTTTGGGTTAATGTTTGGATTTTCTATTCTGTTCCACTGGTCTGTGGGTCTGTTTTTGTGCCAATACCAAATTGTCTTGATTACTGTGGCTTTGTAGTAGAGCTTGAAGTCAGGGAGTGTAATTCCCCCTGTTTTATTCCTCCTTCTCAGGATTTCCTTTCCTTCTTAACCAAGGTTTGTGAAAGACATTCTATACTTGCTGTCTACATTTTCTTCAGCTCCCATTCATTCTTCTGTCCCACTCCAGTCTGCCTTCGGCCCCCACTGCTTGTGCCACTGAAGTAGTTGTCATCAAGGTCACCTTGATGCTCAATCCCATGGACACCCCTTAGAATGAGACTTAGTGACGCTGAGGTGTTTGATCCAACTGACCCCTCCCATCTTCCTGAAACTTTCTTCTGCTTTCATTTCTTCCTTTTTATATTAATTTCCATGTTTGCTGGTTAAACAAGTAATGCATGGGAAAACTGGAAAGTGAAAAACAGTCATAAGGATGAAAATACAAATGGTCTGCAAAACCATGACCAGAGCTGTGGAATCTTACGTCATTTTTCAATGGACATATATACATATATCTGTAAAACAAAATTGTCATCGTATGACACATAGTATTATTGTTATTCTTACTGAGTTATAGCTGACATATAACATTACATCAGTTTCATGTGTACAGCATAATGATTCGATATTTTGGATATATTGTGAAATGGTCACCACCATAAGTCTAGTTCACATCCATACTTACAAAATGGCTTCTCTTAGCACCTTTTAAGTATGCCATACATTATTATTGACTACAGTTGCCATGCTGTACCTTACACCCCAGGACTTACTTACTTTGTAACCAGAAGATTGCACCTTTTGACCCCCTTTGCCCATTTTGCCCACCCCACCCCAACCGTCATCTCTGGCAACCACTAATCTGTGCTCTGCAATGCCTATTATTTTATGTCCTCTTTCACTGACCGTTTAAAAATGTCATTAAGTATTTCTCTAAAACACAGCTTTGGATGGCTACATAGTCTTTTTTGATTTTTGCTGCACTTTTCTCTATGGGTCTCTTATCTCTCTGACCCCTCCATGCTTTCTTCTTACTCTGCCCCTTAACTATTGATGTTCCTCAGAGCTCCATGCCTGTGTCCTTATCACTTTGCAAACTCCCCTTAAGCAGTCTCATCTACTCCCACTGCTTCGACACTCAGAGTTCCAAATTTGTATCTTCAGGCCAGACTTCACTCCTGGTCTCCAGATAGATGGATGGATAGATAGGTAGACAGACAGACAGACAGATAGGTAGATGGATAGAGATCCACCTCATCTCTTGTGCTCCCAAACCTGCTGATCCTCCAGTGTTCCCTTATCCTGCTGAATGGTGTCATATCCACCCATTTGCCCAAGCCAGGAATCTGGGCAGTCAGCATAGCTTCCTCCTTTTGCTCACTCTCCACCACTCCGTAATCAGTAAATAACTAACCCAGTGGGTTTAACCTGGCCATATCTTTTGACTCCTTCTCTTCCTCTCTCTCCCTCTTCCACTGCCCTGGCACACACTCCAACCTATTTACATGTAGCTGAATGAGCAAACCAGGTGCCTAAGTGTCTCGCTCCCTGCATTCACGCTCTTCTCCAGCCCATCCTCAGAACTTTCCTCCGAGTGGTCTTTCTAAAACACATTTATTGGATCATGTTGCTTCCCTGTTTAAAATTCTCCATTGGCTCCTCACTGCCTTTGAGATAAAATCTGCTCTACCACCTTTTCTCCATTTCTTTTCCAACTTTTCTTCATTCCTTGGAACTCAGCTCAGATAGTCTCCCCCACGCACACAAAGGCTGAGGAGTGGTGAGAGGTAGCCAGCATCCTCTTGTGCAGAATTCCAGAGCTTAAGTTTTATTTCCTCCCCTTTCCCTATCCCTTTGTTTCTCTTCTGTGCTGTATATCTCTGATAAGTGAGAGCACCGTACATAGTCCACTGTACGTCAGCTTACTTGTGAGTCTCCTCCATTAGAGTAACACTTTTTTAAATTTATAATTTATTTTGATATCACTAATCTACAATTAAATGAGTAATATTATGGTGATTACACTACCCCCTTCAGCAGGTCCCCCCCACCAACCCCATTACAGTCACTGTCCATCAGCGTAGTGAGATGCTATAGAATCACTACTTGTCTTCTCTGAGTTGTACAGCCCTCCCCGTGCCCCCCCAACATTACATCTACTAATCATAATGCCCCCTTTCCCACCTTGTCCCTCCCTTCCCACCCATCCTC
>JAVSCE010013180.1:0-47035 GCA_032199065.1 Smutsia gigantea | reverse complement strand
GGCTCAACCAATCAGTAGAACTACTCAGACTTTACAGCTGGATCTGTTGATCTGAAGAAGGTGGACTGAGCAAAGGCCATTCTGGTATGTGATGTGAACAATTCCTACTTTCCAGGAGCCAGTGGGGTAGCACTAGTTGTGGTAGCCACATGTTTAGTGGTGGGACTTGGGGAGTCTTGACATGCTCTTTGGTACCATGTATTTCTGCTGTCCTAGATGCTGCCTGGCATTCTTTTTTCCAAGACTGATTCTCCAACCTTCTCAGAAATTTTGTAAGCAACACAATAGTCCTTGAATAAATTCTTCTTCTGCCCAAATTAGCCAGCGTATGTGTCTGTTGCTTGTAGCTAAAAACCTTGATTGATACATGTAAGATATCGTTTGATTCTCAAATCCTCACACCTTTCAAGAGACATATCATCTCCCCAATTAGATTTAGGTGATTAATATTCAGCAAGAGTATTAACTTGCTCTAGAACACATAGCTAGGAAGTGGTAGAACTGGAATTCAAACTTAGGTTTGAGTGTATCTGATTCTAAAGTTCATACTCTTTCTACTCCATCACACAATGCCAATGTTATCAAAAAATGCATCGCACACACACGAGCGCTCTCTCTTTCTCTCTATGTGTATATGTATATGTTTTTGGTCCACAGTCATGCTCCAATGGCCCAGTTATTTATTCTTATGCTGGCACCATCCTTTTATTTATGGCAGTTTTGTAATAAGCTTTAAAATCTAGTATAGCAAGTTCTCCTTTGTCCTTTTAAGTCTTTTTTTCTAACCCCTTTTTGAATGTTACTTCTCTAGATGAGCAATTGGACAATTTTGTAAAGTTTTCCCAAAGTCATGGAGGGGCAAAATAGCAGATTTAAGAAGCTTCAACCTTAATGTTGTTTTCACTTAACAAAGTTATGTGAGGTATTCAGAGCTCCCACATATGCACGTGTGTACACATTCATAAAGATGTACTTATATAAAGGCTTTTTGCTTGTTAGCTTCAGCATATTTAAATTTTTTCCAGAAGCAGACACTGTAGCTGTGTTGCCCCAAGAAGCTCTTTCACATTAAAGCAGGCCAGCAAGCTGAAAGAAGATGCCTCTGATGAGAGAGTGGCAGTCAGGAGGAGAATAGTTCATCACAGGCTTTATTTTTATATTAATTTGTTTGCAAAAAGCAGCATGGCTCATTTTTTTCTCCAAGCATAATTTCGATGCTCTGGAAATTCTTGCCAAGCAACATCCAGTAAATAAGTCCCAGGAGGATATCTGATTTGTGTTTGTACATAACTTTCCTGGTGTGGATCCTAGGATCCTTTACAAAGACTAAATTATAACCATGGTCCTGGAAGAATTTCTTCAATTATGGAGTTGTGGAAGCTCTATTAAAAGCCAGTGAGACTGATAGCCCCTGCCTGGTCCAGTCAGCCAAGAGGGTAATTTCCACCTCTTTAAGAGGATGTGGACTTGATACAAATATATTCATCACAAGTTAATGAAAAGCCTGTGCTTTTCAGCCAGGAGGACACCAGGCTCTTCCTTCTGTCTTGCAGAAAAACATTCAAGTAAAAACATCCTTGCGAGAATTCCCCAAAGGATATTCCATGCATCTGCTCAGATTAAAAAGGCATCAGCTTATTTATTTCCTCTAATAGAGAGGGACTTTTCTGAACACCAAGATCTCTCCTGCAAGGCCAGTGGTTTGGTTCTGGGAATTGTGAGATGCTAGAAGATTGGGGCAATGCTCTAATAGTCAATTCTGAGGGTGTACAAATGCTGCCAGCCGCGTGTAAACCTTGCTGCCTGGGAATCCAGCTGCCTTTGTTGCAGGCACAGACTCCACAGTGCCAGGAAATTTCTGAGACCCTGCACTTGTATTCCAGATTCAGGGTTATCCTTTGTACCTCATTTCAAGTATTTGTAGCCTGTCTCAGAATTGTACATAACATCGGCAAGAGAATGCTGCTTGTAGCAAACCAGAGAGTTAACTTCTTTTGAAATTAAATTAGAATTAGCTATAGCACCTCATACCTCTGAAAGCTATGCTGCATAATAAGGTGGAACTGAAAGCTGTGCCCAGGAAATTTATGCCACATCTGTGGCAATGTTTCCGATAAAAAAAAAATGGAATTGATGAGCAGAGAGTTAATCAAGCTATAACTGTATATAATCTCATGAACCACTCTCTACTGGAATAACAATTAACTTTTGGTTTGCCCTCGGCTACCAGTAATGTTTTCTGGCTTGGCTTTCTATCAGCAAGACCCTGGCAACCAGGTACAATGGCTTCCAAGGAGAGCCAGTTAAGAAATTGGATTTACCTGTAAAAAAACTTTTAGTTTGTCCTGATTTAGAGCAGAGCTGCTTTTCAAGCTAAAGGTGACAATGACTCAAAACGAATTTCTCATCAAGGCACATTCTGAAAGGTCAGTTCTGGGCATCAGTAAAGAAAAACTCATCAGTTAACAAAAAGGGACAAAACGATAGTCCAATTACCTGCACAGTTAGGTATTAATGATCCGTTCTCACACTATTGTAGTGAAAAGACAACTTGACTTAGCTTCAGAGAAACCTGGTTTTATTATTAATTCAAACAAATTAAAAATGCATATTTGATCTCCTTCCAGCTTTTTGAAATTTCAATACTGAGTATTTTGTAGCCAGTACACATTTGATTCCTCTAATGATCATGAGCTCAGGTATTAATATGTACACACAATGCTTTGACACGAACTGCAATCTGCTATTGTGTTTTGAGTTAGGTATGTTTGACTTACGACTGCAAGTTAAAGTGGTAGCGTAGACAACAGTCATCTGAATTTTTTAATGATGTCCCCTTTCCAGGTAAAGTGTCAAAATAATTCTTTCAATTAATTTTTCTGGAACCCAATAAAAATGTGTCACCTCATTTTCCTCCTCCCTCAAGTGAACAATTAACCATTGCTGAAGGACTAATGCAGCAGTCTGAAAATTTAATTGAACAAAATCTATTTCCCTCCCCTCAAATTTAAGTTTAAACCCCCAAATTAAAAAGATTGCCCTTTCAAATTGCTTAAAATATTGTTCATCAGGGCTAGAAAAGAGTCTAAGTGACTATAAGTTATTTATTTCATAAGAGCTGGAGGCCTCACAATTTTTATGGGCGCTATGTAACATTATAAAATTATGGTGAGTGTTCTTAGGGGGGTCTGCCTCTCATGGCTAAAAAGAAGGTAAAGTCATTTCATGTCAAATGTGTGTTATAATTATGAGAACAATACTGGTCCTAAAAAAATTAATGAGCATCCAAATGTTGACAGTTTACTAAGACAATATAGACTGGCCAGCTCCAGATTATGTGACTCACAAAAAGAAATGGAAGGCAGTCATTAATCCTAGATGCTGAAGACCCCTGAACAGTCACTGGGAGTTCTAGTAAGACTTGCTATTTATGTAATTCTCCCATTTGGGTCTTCTGAAACCTACAGAGCCCCTTAGACCTGTGTTGTCCAATATAGTAGCCACTGTCAACATGTGGCTATTTAAAGTTAAGTCAGTTAACATTACAGAAAATTGAAAGTCCCACAGTTTGGAATGGTCACATATCAAGTGCTTGATATCCACCTGTGGCTGGTGGCTACCATATTGGACAACATATATACCGAACATTTTCATCCTTGCAGAAAGTTGTGTTGGGTGGTGCTGCCTTAGGTGAAGAAGAAAAGTAATATTTATCGAGAAGTTACAATGTGGTAAGTGCAGTATTTGCTCTGTATTTTTCCCATTTCACAGTGAAGAAGCTTAACCTGAGAGAGCTGAAGTCACTTGTCCAAGTCACATAACAGATACAAGCAATTTCTCGTGACTCGGCCTAATGCCGTGGCCAATATATGTCATGGCCAAGTGTTTGCTCACCTATTCATCCATCAAACACATACTTGATGATAGAGTGTCTGTACATTTGAATAATTATTACAGGACAAAAGGAGAAAACTGTTACCGAGCAAACTGGCCCCTGTTACTGAGAACCTGCATTAGCAACTGGGGCTATAAGCTCAGAAGAAAAAATACAGTTCCTGGCTTCATAGCACTTACAACCTAGTGGGGGAGTCAACCATTAAATATACAATCACAAAATTAATTATCAGCCACACTTGTGGCATCAAAGAGGAAAGCCCATCTGTTTTGGGAGAGGTTTCCAAGTTCCATTAAATAACAACAACAGTAATGATTAGCAATAAAGCTTTAGTTTCCAATGCCTGCAAAGCTCAAGTTAATAAGATAAATCTATGATACTGTTGGCCTCCTGATTGATGAGTCCACTGTAATCTTCATGCCTGGTAAACAGAGAGGTCTATTTCATTCAAGGTCATCCTGGGTTAGCATGACCAACTTCAGTTTCATCTGATTCTCCTTGGGTAGAAGTATTTTTGAAATGAAGAGCTGAGATGGGCTAATTTGTCAACATTACAAAGCAGGATCCTATCCTCATAACTCTTCTTCTTCATTGAACATTCCCAGCAGCAGCAGCTGACATATGAACCTCGCAGATGAAGATGCCATAGCATGGCTATTTCTCGACCACACTGCTGAGGATCAGATAGTGGGAAAATACCTCATCTTAGGCATTTCTTGATCATTTTTAACAGGGTCAAACTCAAATACCCATAAAAGGAGATTGAGAGCCAATATGCTATGCCATCAAATTTAAAAGACTAGCAAAAAAAAAAAACCCAAAGCCATAAACTGTTATCATTTTCAGTATTTTACTCCTTTTAACGCTAGTCTATTAGTTTCAATAACAGGACAACAGAATGTCTATTACACCGTAACTTGACATGCCTATTATGCCAATATGATTAGTTTTTATAAAATGTTCATGTACTGGTTTAGTTTATAGAGAAATTGATTTCACAGAATCAGTGAAATTAGAATTGGAAACATTCTATTAAGTCACTATGTGTATCCCCTGAAACTCCCTAGATGACAGTGTATTATCTGATGCATTTTTCTATCAGGTTTTGATAGACTTACGTATTTATCATAGACTGGCAATCTGTACTACTAAAAATTATACCAATTCATCTGAGAAATAAAATTCTAGAAAAATAAGCATTTCCTAAGAATAAATTTTACATTGGTGGTTATGTTTTAAATATACTAGTATTTGTAGCCTCTCATCATAAGAGGTAAGGTGGTAGCTAGCACTGGATCTTGGGCTGGCATTACAATCAAACAGCAAATTTGCTTATCTTCAGTTGTGGAAGTTTCCCCAGACATAATTTCTCTTCAGATTTCTACAAAATGTGGTATGAATTTTTGATTCCCAAGACTGGGTTATGTTCTGTACAGGAAATTGAGCCCTATACCTCAAGCAAGTGCCTGCAATCAAACACGTGGCTGGACTGACATTTTCTTCTTTTGGGCAATGTTTACTAAGCTGTGACATTTGCAAGAGAGTGGCACATGGAACTCTGAACCACAGCGCTGGAGGTGGATGCAGCAAGCGAGTAACCTGGTGTTACACAAACTCTATGTATTCTTTCTTCCACACAGTGGCTCAGCTCAGAGAGGGGAAAAGGAGAGGAGGAGAGGGCTTTACTGAGCAAAATTTACATATAACACAACCTGTAGACTCCTGGGATCTCCTAGGTCAGATGGGTGGGATTACTATTCTCTGCTTCAACACATACCACTCAGGAATTCTCTTCCCCTTTAATACCATCTTTGAAATTCACTTGCACCTGAATTTATTTATTAAAGATGGAGAAAAGTGCATAGTATGATTTTTTCCCATTCTGCTGTTTTCCCTTCACCCCTTGCTCCTGCATGGAGATAGCAAGCAGAAGGTTGGATGTGGCCTAAGCTGGGGAGGTGGGAAATGGAATCAGGCTGTATGCGATGGAATCAGGCTTCCTTCCTAACTACAAGAGCAGAGGGGAAGGCACAGAAAGGTACATTCAGCTAAATAACGCTTACTCGCACTTGTTGTGCATATTCTCATGTCCCTGTTCAAAAGCCCAGATGAAATCTTGTTTGTTCAGGATGCAGCTGATGAGCCTTGTGTCTGGAGAGTGTCCCATAGAAGGTGTTATTCATCTTTTATACACCAGCATGCTAAATGAGCAGGAGCCCCCAGGTGCTAAGACACACAGATTTGCAGTAAATTATGCAAACGACTAATTTTGCATGTCCACAGAGTAGTGCTATCAGAGGTGCAGTTTTCCTAAACTCTCCATAATTTAGAAGAAGGCAAACTGACAGGCCTAATTGCTCAGCACAGTGTATCTGCTTCCCACAGGTGCCAGTCCCAGAGAAGAATGCTTGCCCACCAGGGACTACTCTACACCCAAAGCAGAAGCCAGTTGTGATACCCTAGAGTTAGCACGAGAAGCCATTTGAAAAATCTACCCCATGTTGTAACTGCATGGCCTGAGCCCAAACCCGAATTACTGGAAAAACCACACAATGTCCCAGTAACCCCCACCCCAGATAGTTCCCTAGCAATGACCACAGGGAGGACCTCAAGGTCCAGATGTTCAAGTCCAGACGCTCAAGGTCCAGACACTCCTTAAAGATAAAATACTTCACATGTTACATCAGCTTGCAGTCAGGCCAGCCAGACTCAACCAATGAAAAATGTATAAGACATGCTTGCTTCTAAATCATCCAACCAGCATATGCCAAGTTAGAGTTCCCCTCTTCCTGTACCTTGTAATGCATAAAAACCGTGCCTACCCTGGGCTTGGGGCTCTCACTTTGGAACCGCTGCGTCGGTGACGAGTGTGAGCCCGAGCTCGAGCTTGAAATAAATGACCCTTGTGTGTTTGCATCGGAATTGGCTCCTTGGTGGTCTTTTGGGGTCTCGTGACTTGGGCACAAACCAGTAAAACGGTTCCAAGAGATGAAAAAAGGCAGGGACCTTTCCCATGTTAGCCCCAGGATGGCAGCAGCAAAGACAGCTTTGTCCATGGGACTCGAGTCTGTGCTAAAGTGAAGATGGCAAAACAACTCTCAAAACAAGGGAGACAGGGAGTTATGCTCTTGGGATCAAACAGACTTTCTATAATATTGAGGCTCTGCTTTTGCTACTCAAAGTGTGCTCCTCAGGCACCAGCAGTCAGCACGACCTGAGAATTTGGTGTACCTACAGAGTCCTGGCCCCACCCTAGACCTACTGAATCAGAATTTGTATTTTTACCAAACGCCAGGTGATTTGTGTGCACATTAAAGTTTGAGAAGTACAGGGACAGGCCGCTAGCAACCTAGTGGTTTTCCACAGCAGTAGCCTGGACTTCCTAAGAAAGGACACAGCTTTTCCAGCCCAGGGTTGGTTGTCCTCATCTTCACTGTCCAAAGTGAATGGTCGTCCTTCCCGTCATGAGTACACATTCCCTTTTCCATTATTTATTTATTTATTTAGCCTGTTCCCACTGTTTCCTTTAGGGAACTCTTCTTTCCTAACTACATGTAATCCTGGCAAGGCTGTCAGCCAGAAAGGCTGGGCACATGACTGAGGCTGGCCAGGCACAACTGCTGTCTGGGGATCAATATGGAGAGAGAGGGCCTTTACTCTTCTGAGATTACAAGGTATAAAGGCGATATTGGATTGGTACTGGCAGTGGTATCTTTCTACCACATGTAGAGGGAATCTGCTTGAGAGAAGTCAGGCAGAGCAGAAAGACGGAGGGAAAGAAATCATCTGAACATTCGGTCCAGCTGTACCTAAAGTCAGACAGTCCCCTGGAGTTCTGCATAGCGTGAGCTGATAAATTCACAATTTAGTTTAAAGGAGTGTTAGGTTGGTTTTCTGTCAATTGCAATGAAAGAGTGGCCTGACCAATACATCCCTGAAACTGGATGATCAGTTTTTCCAAAATGGAAACTTTTATATCTGGCTAAGGGAATACTTTCACTGTCAGATTCACAGCCTATAATTTGACAACTGTGTGGGTGAGTTTGTGTGAGTACATGTGTAAGTATAATTTGAGAATAATTAAATGTAGAAAGTGTAAACTTTTCGGCCCTCTTGTGCTCTAAATACTGGCTATCTGTCCAACAGGCTGTATTTCTTCTCTAGATTTCGAAGCAGTGCATACTGAAATTAATACTCAAATTTATGCCAACTAATATGCAGATCAGCACAGCTTTGGCTCTTAAAAAAAACAAGAGGGTGGGACTGCAGCACTGGTGTTCCAATAGTGTTGATGCTTTGATGACAGAAGACAAAGGGGCTCGAATGCAGATGAAACATGTTCCCTTGAAGTACCCAAGGCAAATGGCAAATTCATGTTTAAAACAGAACACAGTTCCTTAATTTAGTGTAGCAATTTAACCATTCATTAATTCAGTACAAATACTGTAATTTTCAGAAATGATTCCACCAATACATCTACTACCATACACACACAAAAATTTCTTTTTACTCCTGCCAAATTTCAAAATTTAAACCTATAATTGTTCCAGTTAAAACCCTTAAGTCTGTCACCCTTCTATGACCCACTAGGGGATATGTACTTCACTATTATGCATCTACTGCAATATTATGTAGGGTGTGTGTATATGTATTTTAAAATGATCAGGATTAGGTTAAGTTATGTATAAAAGAAACTTGGTAAGTAGTAGCTTAATAAAGTGGAAATTTCTTTCTTTTTTAAGAAGTCTGAAGGTGGACAGTCCAGAGTTGGTATGGTGCCCCCTCGGTTATTGGGGACCAAGGGTTTCTTCCAGCTTTTCAAAGCACAGTGCTTAGAATGTGACTTTAATGCTCTAAGTTTAAAATGGCTGCTCAATCTCTAGCCATCACATCCAGTATCCCAGCTGTAGATTGGAAGAATAGAAGATGGATTTGCCCTGCTTTCTTTTAAGAAAACTTCCAAGAAGTCCCACAAAGTATATCTGCTTACATATCATTGATCACAACTTAGTCCTATGCCTCACCTAACTCTGAGGGAGTCTGGGAAATATGGTCTTTTAGCTGGGAGGCCATGTGTCCAGACAAAAATCATTATTTTGTTAATTTGAAAGAGAAGCAAAAAATAGGTACTTAGAAGGCAACAAACTCTGCTTTCAAATATTAAATATGTATTTGTATTGTGTTTTTCCTCCACAAGAAGCTAGCTCCATCAGACAAGGGCTTTATTTTGTTCATGATTGTATCCTTAATGCTATTCAGTATTTGTCTTTCCTGATTTTCTTCCATCAGTTTAAGACCCTTGGTTAACTAGAATGCTGTGTTGAGAAGAATGCAGAAACTGCATCCAGATTTGGTGAGAAAGAATGCTGTGATCCACTAATAATGCCTGCAGTGGCCAGTCCATACATGCCAGGCTTAGACTATTCCCTCCAACCACCCGCTTTCAACTTAAACATTTTGAAATGCATGGTTACTGTGAAGCCAGTTGAAATCTATATGCCAAAAGGCCTTACTTAAATTTATTGTTTAAAATGTTTTAGTCTGAGTAGGGAGATGAGTATTCTCTGCAACTTTATTTTTTAATGTGGAGTTGTGCAGTTGTAAATTTTGCAGATTTCCAGGGAGTTGCTAAAAGAATTATATGCAAATTCCAAGTTACACTTAGTTGGAAAAATTCTAACTAGAAAGTTGCTAGGAAAGGGGTAATTTGCTATTTTTTAAAGAATTGAATGTAAAAGTAGGTCACAAGTTTTACGCTGTCGGAGTAGAAGGGCAGTTCTGTGGCATGTTCATCTTCTGATTCATTGAAAAGTCAAAGGGGTTTGGAGAAGAGATAAAGACTTTTTAAGTTCTACACAAATGCCAAAAAGAAAAGCTTAGGCCTTCTCTTTATTTAGGTCCAACAATCTAAGCATGGGGACAGAGTTAAATTAAACTACCATTAAAAATAGTTAAAACTACTGAGCAATATACCAAATTGCATCTAAAACTTTGTTTTTAAAAGGCTGCCACTGCACCAACCTTCTTTCCTGCCCTACACAAGATTTTTCCTCATCAGTCACGGTGACAAGATAGCAACTTGATGTGGCTGGGATTCTTTCAGAGGAAGGGAATTAGGCAATACTTGGTAAAGATAAATCAGAATTTCAAAGATGTAGTGTGAAAAGTCCCCTCAGTGCCTCTTATACACTTTTCCTGGGATTCATGTCCCTCTGTCTCCCTACTTTCCCACTTGTGAGTCAAAAATTATTGCCTTATTGGAGCGACCTGCTTGACTATTTGTTTTGTTTAGCTATTTCCATGAAATCTGGAAATTCCAAGGCTTTGTTTGAGTTCCCCAAAAGCAGAGTTTGAGAGTCTTGGGAGCAGGTGTTTCATTAGGGAGGTGATCCCAGGGTGCAGGAGCAAACACACAGGCGAGGCTGAGACAAAGAAGGAAAAGCCAGTAGATGGTTATTGAAGTTACACCATGGGCAATGAAGGCTTGACCTATCAGACCTCCAGGCAGTGTGCATAGGTATCCCTGAAGTGTCCCCCTGAAGGATGGAAGACTGTAGTGCTTATCCACTGGTTCCCATTACTACTGGTTGCAAGTCGCTCCAGGGGCACTAACCAACTTCACCTCCCGCTACTCCCAGGCTGCACCTGTATGGGCTGAGTACCCGCATGGCATCAGAGAGCCCTGCCCCCCACTTCCCTGCAGAAATGCTCACGGGAAGGACACTGACAGAGCAAGGTAAGTATGAGATTCGTCTGGCTGTCCACTGCAGCTGCAGTTGAACTCACAGGCAGACGTGGTGGGATGATGTAGGGTGGGGGAAGGAATGATGTCAGGGGTGGGGCATGGCCCAGGGGTGTTAGCTGTGGTCCCTGACTATGATCTGGAACTCTGTTAATGCTAGGCAGTTTGGTATTTAGACTCCATTGGAATAGTTAGTGCATTCGATTGTATATTTTAATTGAAGATACAGTTTGAAATCAGCGATGACCCAAAGTTACAGAGTAGTCTAACATCAGAATAGCCATCATCTTACTCATTTATGGATATAATTTAAACTCTTCGATTCTCTTCTCTCTCTTCCTCCTGTTTAACTTTCAAATTTCTCTTCCATATCCTACTATCTCTACTCAAGGGTAGGGTTGAAAAAGCAAGGTGGAAAAAATAGAACCTGTCACCCGCAGACCAGTGGAACAGAATAGAAAATCCAAACATTAACCCAAACATATACGGTCAATTAATATTTGACAAAAGTGCCTTGGATATACAATGGGGAGATGACAGCCTCTTCAGCAGCTGGTGTTGGAAAAACTGGACATCTACATGTAAGAGAATGAAACTGGACTACTGTCTAGCCCCATACACAAAGGTAAACTCAAGGTGGATCAAAGACCTGAATGTAAGTCATGAAACCATAAAACTCTTAGAAAAAAACATAGGCAAAAATCTCTTGGACATAAACATGAGCAACTTCTTCATGAACATATCTCCCCGGGCAAGGGAAACAAAAGCAAAAATGAACAAGTGGGACTATATCAAGCTGCAAAGCTTCTGTACAGCAAAGGACACCATCAGTAGAACAAAAAGACATCCTACAGTATGGGAGAATATATTCATAAAAAACGTATCTGATAAAGGGTTGACATCCAAAATATATAAAGAACTCATGCACCTTAACAAACAGAAAGCAAATAATCCAATTAAGAAATGGGCAGAGGACATGAATAGACACTTCTCCAAAGAAGAAATTCAGATGGCCAACAGGCACATGAAAAGATGCTCCACATCGCCAATCATCAGAGAAATGCAGATTAAAACCACAATGAGATATCACCTCACACCAGTGAGGATGGCCAACATCCAAAACACAAACAACAACAAATGTTGGCGAGGATGTGGAGAAAAGGGAACCCTCCTACACTGCTGGTGGGAATGCAAATTAGTTCAACCATTGTGGAAAGCAGTATGGAGTTTCCTCAAAAACTCAAAATAG
Source organism: Smutsia gigantea (assembly GCA_032199065.1). NCBI lineage: Eukaryota > Metazoa > Chordata > Mammalia > Pholidota > Manidae > Smutsia > Smutsia gigantea. The sequence continues at coordinate 35,149 of JAVSCE010013180.1, read as the reverse complement.
AAATACCATTTGACCCAGGAATTCCACTCCTAGGAATTTACCCTAAGAATGCAGCAGCCCAGTTTGAAAAAGACAGATGCACCCCTATGTTTATGGCAGCACTATTTACAATAGCCAAGAAATGGAAGCAACCTAAGTGTCCATCAGTAGATGAATGGATAAAGAAGATGTGGTACATATACACAATGGAATATTATTCAGCCATAAGAAGAAAACAAATCCTACCATTTGCAACAACATGGATGGAGCTAGAGGGTATTATGCTCAGTGAAATAAGCCAAGCCGAAAAAGACAAGTATCAAATGATTTCACTCATATGTGGAGTATAAGAACAAAGAAAAAATACTGAAGGAACAAAACAGCAGCAGACTCACAGAACCCAAGAACGGACTAATAGTTAGTTACCAAAGGGAAAGGGACTGGGGAAAATGGGCGGGAAGGGAGGGATAAGAGGGAAAAAGGGGCATTACGATTAGCAGATGTAATGTTTGGGGGGCACGGGGAGGGCAGTACAACTCAGAGAAGACAAGCAGTGATTCTATAGCATCTCACTACGCTGATGGACAGTGACTGTAATGGGGTTGGTGGGGGGGACCTGATGAAGGGGTAGTTTAATAACCGTAATATTGCACATGTAATTGTAGATTAATGATAATAAAATTAATTATATTAAAAAAAATAGAACCTGTCAAATACTGTCACTTGTTAGGAACTCTTCTAAAGGTCCTTATGGAATACGAGACTGAGATAATTGGTGAAAATGAGATTTGGGATTCCCTGTGATTTTAATTTCTCCATGCTATCCAATTTCTATAGTTAATTGGGACATGGCTCAGAACCCTGAATAATCAGCACAGAACACAGAAAAAAACGATGCATCAAATGCTTATTACTGTTGGGGTTGCCTTTCCTGTGTGCAGTGGGTTCAGTAGGCAAAGGATACGGGGAATGTGGCATGGTGAAACCTGCCAAGGTTTTGTGAGCCTGAGGCTGCCCCTTGCTGGGCATGAGACCACACTGAGCCTCAGTTTCCTCAACTGTAAGACAAGGGCAACAGTAGCTTCCTTGCAGGGCTGTTATAAGGATGAAGCATTATTATGCAAAGTGTTTGCCATAGCAAAACTGCATCGCAGCAGGTCAATAAACACAGGAAAAACCTAGGTTCCACTTTGTATCCCACTTTGACTTAGTTTCTTGTGTAGTTTACATCTACCAAAACAAACTGCTTTGACTCATTTAGACCGAGTGTTTGAAGATAATTAGAAAATCCCTTTGGTTGACATTGAGCTGAAAATACAGGTGCGAAGATGCACACTTACTCTCCATTTTTCCCATCCTAAGAAGAAGGAACTGTCTCTCAGAGGCCAGGAACCCACTCCCCAGGCAGCAGTGCCCAGCACTAAGTGGTCCCGGGGCACTCCCGCTCTTACGGCTAGCGCTCACATGCTGGACCTGGCGGGTGGGGTGAGAGGAGAGAAGGTCTGGAGTGGGATGGCAGTCCTTCGTCATCCCCAGCTGTTTGATCCATCACAGGGCAGGGTTCCAGTTCAGTCCGCAGTCCAAGGTAAGCCTCTCCCAAGAGCAATGGGTCTTCAGATCTGAGGGTACACAGAGCCTTTGCAGGAGGTACACAGGCATGTCTGGATCTAAGGGAATTCATTTCCAGATCCTCAACTTTCTCATGTACTCTTTCTGAAATTGAGTGGAGGTGGTCTGAAAACAGGACTGTTTCTCTCTTCCAAATTCCCTTTCATAGTCTTCCTCTCCTACAGCAGAGAGGCGTTTATCTCTCACCCACCCTGATTCCCACTATGACGCATTGCTGAGGATGTAAAACCTCTGTGGCACCAAAGGGACTTTTAGAAATACAGCACCTGCTTAAAGGAGTACCTTTGTCTTTCCCATACTCCAGGTATTACCAGAGAAAGATTCTCTGCTGAGGGAGATCCCTGTGACTTTTGATAAGGCATAAAGAAGTCAGAGTCTCATGTCACGGCAAAACTGAGAATATTATCTATCTGTAGTGGATGATTGCTATAGAGACATGCATGTCTTAACTTGATTGTTTGGATTAATAAATGAAGTCAGATATGTTCCGACATAAAGTAAGCCTGATTTGGCTGACTGGTTTGACAAGAAGGACTGTTTATATGGCAGACATTTTCTGTTAATGAATGAGTGAAATAAATAGCTCCGAAGTTGTATTAAAATGTATTTAAAGCATGTGATAATATGCAAGTATTCAATAAAAATATTATATTGGACAAGGTCTAAATGAAATAAGCAATAATTGATTTTCCAACGCTTTATGTGTGTATCAGGTTAAACAAGGTGCCCTTAGGTGTAAAAGTAAAAATGTACAAATGATAGTCATTTGATAAGTCTTGGTAGAGATATTTTGACATACTTCTCAACATTTAAGAAAGAGGATGGCTGGCTGACTGGATAACAAATCCTTTTGCAGACTGGTTGGGTTTCAATTCTTTGCTTTCAGTAAAATCGAAGGAGGACCTAATTGAGTTGTCAGTTCTCAGACATTAAAAATAATTTGTGGTGATAGATCACTTTGCCATTTTTGATTTAGGAATCAAAAAGAGTTCAAAGAAGTGAGTAGTACCTTTAAAATATACCCGTTGGCCTTCTATGCTTGCCTATCTACGTATTTCTTTAAGCAAGTTATCTCGGTGACTACATTTTTGAACATGACTAAGTAGAAATAGAATTGCTGCTGAAGCTGTTTATTCTAGCAAAAAATAATGTGCATTCGTGGAGCAGCAACTTATTGGAAAAAGTTTCACCTATACCACTGAAAGATTCATTTTTCATAAAAGTTGAATACATGTTTAGTAATTATTTACCAAGATTTATGATATATTGATATTTTATTGCCAAGAAGTTTATATTAGCGTAAAAATCTCTGGGCAAAGTACAACGAAAATATGAGTTCAAAGAGAAAATGGAATGATGTAAAATTTGCAACTATAAATATGTATAATTTAAATGTTAACTTAAACATGTGTTGGGGTACATTCGTTTTCAAAAAATTTATTAGAAGATATGCAAGTGAAAAAAACCCCACCATGGCAATAGGGGGGCTGCCTATAGTCCTTTGGAATAATATGTTCTTTGGTACCATGGAGAAGTAGGAGAGAAGTTAGAGTAACAGTACTTTTTGGGGACTCTGTCTAGTGACTGGTTTCATGAGATTTTTGATTTGTAGTCTAGCCTTCCTTTGAATGGAACTGGAATTCTGGATTTTAGCCTTGTGTTTTAACCTGAAATAGGTCTTCTCTGCTATTTCAGATCCTCTCTAGTTCAGATCTGTACCTTCTAAAATATATTTTCTTCTTTGAAATGATCTGATATATATTTCTCTTGTGTGGATTCCCACAGTTACCACTTTAACCAAGACTCTGTAAAATCAATTATTTTGTTCATTCATTTAATAAATAGGCATGTGCCAGGCACTGTGTAAGGTGGTGCATATGCCATTGTGAACTAAACAAGCATGGCTCCTAAATTCATGGAGGTGATATCTCAGTGGAGGTAGATGAACAATAAAAGTAAATAATTATGCAAATAGATGACTAAACACCATAATAAGTGCTATGAAAAGAACATGGTGTTCATTACTAGAAGAACAGAGGGTACTTAATTTAAATTGGATAAACATGGCAAACCCCTTTGAGGAGACAGGAGTTAAGCTGAAATCGTAAGGAGAAGCAACCTGCCATGATAGAAGTGGTAAAATAGTGTTTTAGTGGAAGGAACATGTGGCAAGGCCTAGAGATAAGGAGTCTGGCTTGTTAGGAACATTGAAAGGGGGTCCGTGTACCTGGAACACATATGCAGGTGGTAAAGGTGGTGGTGGTGGGACAACTGGTGACAGAAAAGAAGGCTAGAAAAAAGCTAAGGGCCGAAACACATTGGGGAGCATAGATTTTATTCTAAAGCAGTGGAAATGCACTGAAAGACTTCTAGCAATTTTGACTTGTTTTTAGAAGATAATTTTGGCTGCTGTTTGAAGATCAGATTGGAGTGGGCAAGATCGAAGCAGTGAACTCATTCAGGAGGTGTATCAACTGGAACAGGCTAGGTTATGCAGTAATTAGTGGCCCCTAAATCTTTGTGGCTCATAGCAAGAAAACCCTATTTTTCACTCATGCTACATATCCATTGCAGGTCAGCTGGGAGCCCTACTCCATATCTACTCATTCCAGGATAGCTGATGAGCAGCGACTGTCTTGAACATTGGTGGTCACTTGAGCAGGGAAAGGAGCATAGCAAACCATGAGCTGGCACTGGAAACCTCTGCCTGGATGTCTCACCTGTCACTTCCACTAGGATTTTATTGTCCAAATCAAGTTATCTGGTCACTCCTGATTTCAACGGAGAGGGAATGTGTCTCCACCAGGGAGGGATGCTGCAGGAATAGGAAACAGGATACGTGGTGGACGGGATACAGTGTACTGCCCGAGGCCATTATTGTAGCCCAAACAAGACATGATGGTAGCTTTGGGGGGGGGGTGATGTCAGTAAAGACAAGAGACTAATGGACAGCTCCGAGGTTATTTCTGGAGTCCCTTTGCATGTGATGGTTTTCTGTCTGGCCACTCCCCTTAGACTGTGAACCCCATGAGGCAAGCTATACTATTCATCTCTGCATCTCCAGAAAACATTCATGAAAACATTTAATGAATAAATGAGTAGGATCCCACAAATCAAAAATTTGTCTCCTGGATGTACCATGGGTTGGAATTGCCCACAAATGAGTTGAACCTGTTACATGAAGAAAGAGAGAAGATGAAATAATTTTTTTTTTTTTTTTACCCATAAGAGAAAGCCTCACTCATTACATTTTCTGCAGGACTGTGAGGGAAATTGATTAAAGATATCCTTCTTTGTGCCTCAGGGCTGCTCCTCTGGTGGGAAAGATCTGACTAAGAGGGAACTGGAATGTCCTGCACCGCCCCACCCCACTCCATTCCTTCTTGGGTTTGAAATGTCTTCCATTTCTTGTCAGTTTCAGAGCTCTTTACCTTCCAGGGTAGAATGGAAGAGTGGGCATCTGTGACAATACCTCTGGAGAAAATAGATTCTAGATATGGCTGGTAAATCCAGCAGAGAGAATAACGGCCCTTAACAAAAAGAATGGCCCGTGGAGGGGGGAAAAATCCTGTAGAAAACAAGCCATCAAAAACGCCATGAGGAAGCCTGCCTTCCACACGCCTGACAGCGCACATGGAGGGGGCTGCTTGCCCCTGCCCTCCACTCCTGGAGGAGGCAGCCCCTGTGGGGCACTGGGGGAGGAAAATGACCTGCTGTTTCCGTAGCAGCAGACTGAGTGGGGACCCAGCAAGCAGACGCAGGAGGTCAGTTCCCAGAGGGCGAGGCAGATCTCCACGGTGCTCCCCACGCTGAGAATGTGGGTGTAGCAGGTGCTAGCCAACTCAGACTTTGAGGTTCACAGTGGCCTCCCCTGCCTCCATTGAGGGTAAGTCTCCCTGTCTCTAGTCAAAGCAAATCACCTTTAGAGGAGTGCCTACATGAGCAAAGCATGTGTGCCCCCTTCTCAGTGCAGTATTACACCAGGGGGCCAGAGTCTTCTTTAAAACATGCCCGTGAGAACCCCCTTTTGGGTGTACCTTTGGTTCTTGCTACATTCTTATCCACCAAGTTTAGCAGGTGGGGTGGTGGGTGGAGAATATGGGATGGTTGGTACTTACATATCACCACCATTATTATCTCCTTTCTCAGCCTGCCATGGCCCTCCCTTGCATCCTCCTTCTAGCAACCTCTGTTACACCCTCTCCCACTGCTGCCCAGCACACAGAAGCCTGCTGCCCAGGCTTGGGGGAGCCACGGAGGAAGGCAAAGGTGCAGCCACTCTTGCCCATGAGGGCATCAGCATGGGAGACTGAGAAGAGAGAGGATGCAAACGTGGTCCACTGGACTCTGGCCGTCTGAGCCCTCTGCACAGGCAGTGGCAATTCAGGGCCGCATAGTCACCAGCTCAGCTTCAGAGCAGGATAGCATTAGGCTTAACTCCCAGGTCTTCAAGCCTTACTTTGCAAATGAGCCAGTAGCAATCTTATGCATAACAGAACAAGGAGCTGCCTCTGTGGTTTGATTTCATGTATGGTAGCTCCAATCTAAAAAAATCTCCCATCTTTGGAGGCTGAGATACCAGTGCTTGTGGTTTATACCTTAGAGGTAAGCAGTACGCTCCTCCCTAGGTCTCTGATAAAATATAAATCTTCCTCAGAAGAACTCCTCAAGCCATCCACACCTTCAGGTAAATAAATGAGTTCTCCAGCAACTGTCTCAGCCTTGGGGCAGGAGCAGGAGAGAACTTACAGGGAATCTGGGGTCATCTGAGGAGGTGGGGACTGAAACAAGGAAGGAAGAAGAGAAAGGGAGGTGGAGGCTATAAATCTTGGGTGACAATAACAGGCAGAGGATCACCCAGGCCCTACAGGTCTGCTTCCTTCAGTGCAGACCTGAAGCACTGCCCAGCCTGGCCACTATGGAGCGGAAATGAACCAGGCCCAGGAGAGAGCACTACAAGTGTTTCTTATCAAACGGCAAGCTGTGGATATACACTGCCAATTTCTCCAACCCCTCAGTATGGGTAATTCTAGCACATGCCCCAGTAACTGATTTTTAGCAGAAAGGGCTGTTACTGGGAGCCGGCAATACTGTCCGTTTACTGGGAAGACATAGCGTGGGAAAGAGGTAGTAGACAGGGGCTTCAGGTATTCATTCCCAAAGGCACATCCAGGTTCCCGTTTACTAGTAATCACAAGGTTCAGAGAGCCAAGAGAGCCATGTGCTTCCACAGCCTGGCCTGTCTCACCCACCATCTGCTCCTCTGAATGGGTAGGCCTCCAGGGAGGCCAACTGGCCAGGAACCAGTGCCTGATTCTCCCTGTGCAGTTGTGCAGTGGATGCAGAGGGCGCTAGCTTTGGCCATGAGTCACGTTCTGGGGCAGCAGATGTAGGCTGCTCATTCTAGGCAGGGCACGGACAGTGCCAAGGAGGCCAGAGCCCTGGCGTGTGGAGAGGCTCTGAGTTTGTTACCAGGTGCGCCACCGATTGGGTCTGATGGTTCGTGTGATAACCCCTGAGTGATGCCCACCACTTCGTGTAGAGGCAATCATAATGCCATGCTTTTCTGCATTCACATGATTAGATTTAAGTCAGTATGCTGTTGGGGAAAAAACAAAAATGTAAAACTGGTTTCCAGAATAATCTCCTGCCTTCTTTCATCAATATTACACCTAAATTATTTGTGATACATAAAAAAGGAGTGGGAATCAAGTGACACACCAATCAATGACTTCTTCCATCATCCTCAGACTCGGTGGAATGGGGGAGGTGGATACTTTTGTGCTGTGATGGACAGATAGCTGCATAACCCCATGGCCAATAAATGAAAAATCCCACAACTTCCTCCTTTCCTTTCCCCAGCACCATGCCCAATGCATAGTAAGTACCGAATTAATGAATTCATCATTGGAATCACCTCTGAACTGGGCTGACTTCCCAGGAAAAGCAGGAGGGAGTTGTCTACTCACTGACCTCAGATGAACATCTGATAAAAGTGTTGATTTATTTGGTTATTTATGAGTTATAGCATGCATATAAATGAGCATGTTTTATTACTTGGTACAAATATTAAATTTTATCTACATAAAACATGCATTTCATTCTAAAGGAGACTAACCTGGGTTAAAAATGAGGTTTGGAGTGCCATGAGAACTTGTGTTCCTGAATGCATGTCTTTCCCATAAAAGGGCTCTCCTTTCAATCACAGGATCCAGCTTTGCAGAGCTCATCAAACCTACCTCCTCTTGTCAAAGATGAAGGAATGGAGGCCCAGAGCAGGCCAGCATCCTGTGAGTAGCTACCCAGCATGAGATGGCAGAGGCAGAACCAGTATCCAAGATTCATGTCCTTCAAGCCAGCACTCTTTCTCTCTGCCATGTTCCAGAGGATTGGAGTTTCCAAAAACCTCTCAAGCTGGGAAATGTGACTTTTTGCCATTCTCATCAAAGCATGGTATAATAAACAATCATCAGTGATTATTTCTCTATAATTCCACATGGGGATTATAAGGTAACATGTGCTATTCTGTAGTTGTGTCATGCTGGCTTCTTATTATATTGAAATGTTTCCTTTAAATATATTGGAGTCATATAATATTTTTCTTAAATGGGGGGTGGGGGTAGGTACTAGCCTCTAGGAGATGCAGTAATTCCTAGATTAGGAGCTCAGACATTGCTAATTAGGACAAAAGACCCTACATAAAATTGTGAAGTAGTCAGCAGCCCAGCAGACACATGAGGGAACTTACTGTGAGGTATCATTAGAGTCATGTATATACTAAGCACTGATTATAGACTAAACAAATAATATTTCCTATATATATGCATCTCCTACAGGTCTACAAGCACCTATTTCAAACCTTTGCAATCAAATATGTTTTGGAAGTCAGATATTTTGGATTTGAGAAGTCAAGTAACAGGATGTATATACCATATATTAATAATATCCTCAGTGGAGTTTGGGCCAGCACCCTATAATCAAACACTTTAATAGTTCCAGAATTAAATATAAAAATGTTCACTACAAATGGGATAAAGAAAGACTATAAATAGCCTTGTTTCAGTTCAGGTCAGCTTTGCCCCCAAAGTTAGTTTATCATAAACATCCCAACAGACAAACAAACAAAACCCTTGTTCTCAGCCCTTCATGAAGTGCAGGGTTGTGGATAAAGGATTGTAGAGATAGTCACTCAGGCCCAAAAGAATTTTCCCCCTTCCTCAGTCCCACATCTTCAAGCTACAGAAAATCAGCTTGAAAATAACACCCAGTCCTCAAACTGCAGCTCAGAGGGGGGAAGATAAAGGTTCAATATATGGCAAGGAGGATGTCAGGGAAGATTCCTGTATAATGTAGTCTATTGAAGGAATAGACAGAACTATCCATATTAAGCATAAACAAAATGAAAAGAAATGGTATAGTCATTGTGAAAATGTACTAAAGAAAAAAAGTGCACGTTAAAGAGAAATGAAAACTCCTTTCTGGAAGAACCCAAAACCAAAATAGCAAGCAGTTTCCTTGAAAATGCATTGCGGTTTACAAAAATTTATAAGAACATACGATCAAAATAAGATTGTAAAACAAAATGAGATGCAATGGGATATTGAGCTAAAGGAACAAAATAAAATTTCAAAAAACTTAGAAATAGAGACAATAGACATAGATAAAAATCATGTTAATGACAAGTGAAGACTTGACAAAATCACAGCAAATGCAGAGGAAAAAAATAATCAGATAATAATGAAGGAGCTCCAAGACAATTCAATACAAGGATTTTTGATATTCCTGATAACCAAACAAGTGAAACAAAAAAAATATTGAAAAACATAACACAGGAAAAATTTTCCTGAAGTGATGGAGGAACTAAATCAGCAGTTTGAAATATCACACTATACTAGGCAAACTGATATAGAATGAACATTAGTCATATATTTAAACTATTCAACCTCAAAGGATTCTCCAGGCATCCAGAAGAAAAAGAAAAAGGGGAAAAAAATTAAGAGACCTTCAGACTTCTCCCCCTCAACTTCTGATGCCAGGGAACAGCAGGACAATGTCTATAGAGGAAAAGAACTGTGACCTAGAATATTTTTATCCTATCAAATTGTCATTCAGGTATAAAGGCAACAAGGAGAACATTCTAAAACCTAACAGAACTCAAGGGATAAAGCACACACACAGACACACACACCTTCTTTTTTTATTTTTTTAGCATTAAAAAATTTTTTGTTATCATTAATACACAATTACATGAGCAACATTGTGGTTACTAGACTCCCCCTATTATCAAATCCCCACCACATACCCCATTACAGTCACTGTCCATGATCGTAGTAAGATGCTATAGAATCACTACTTGTCTTCTCTGTGCTATACTGCCTTCCCCATGCACCCCCCCCACATTATGTGTGCTAATCATAATGCCCCTTTTCCCCCTATCCCTCCCTTCCTCCCCAGTCCCTTTGGTAGTTGTTAGTCAATCCTTGGGTTCTGTGAGTCTTCTGCTCTTTTGTTCCTTCAGTTTTTTCTTTGTTCTTATACTCCACATCTGAGTGAAATCATTTGGTATTTGTCTTTCTCCACCTGGCTTATTTCACTGAGCATAATACCCTCTAGCTCCATCCATGTTGTTGCAAATGGTAGGATTTGTTTTCTTCTTATGGCTGAATAATATTCCATTGTGTATATGTACCCCCTCTTCTTTATCCATTCATCTACTGATGGACACTTAGGTTGCTTCCATTTCTTGGCTATTGTAAATAGTGTTGTGATAAACATAGGGGTGCATATGTCTTTTTCAAACTGGGATCCTGCATTCTTAGGGTAAATTCCTAGGAGTGGAATTCCTGGGTCAAATGGTATTTCTATTTTGAGTTTTTTGAGGAACCTCCATACTGCTTTCCATAATGGTTGAACTAATTTGCAGTCCCACCAGCAGTGTAGGAGGGTTCCCTTTTCTCCACATCCTCGCCAACATTTGTTGTTGTTTGTGTTTTGGATGCTGGCCATCCTCACTGGTGTGGTGATATCTCATTGTGGTTTTAATCTGCATTTCTCTGATGATTAGCGATGTGGAGCATCTTTTCATGTGCCTGTTGGCCATCTGAATTTCTTCTTTGGAGAAGTGTCTGTTCAGATCCTCTGCCCATTTTTTAATTGGATTATTTGCTTTTTGTTTGTTGAGGTATGTGAGCTCTTTGAATATTGGGGTTTGATGTCAACCCCTTATCAGATATGTCATTTGTGAATATATTCTTTCATACTGTAGGATGTCTTTTTGTTCTACTGACAGTGTCCTTTGCTTACAGAAGTTTTTTGATTTGATATAATCCCACTTGTTCATTTTTGCTTTTGTTTCCCTTGCCCATGGAGATATGTTCATGAAGAAGTTGTTAATGTTTGTATTCAGGAGAGTGTTGCCTATGTTTTATTCTAAGAGTTTTATGGTTTTATGACTTACATTCAGGTCTTTGATCCATTTCGAGTTTACTTTTGTGTATGGGGTTAGACAGTAATCCAGTTTCATTCCCTTACATATATCTGTTCAGTTTTGCCAACACCAGCTGTTGAAGTTATTTCTCCATTGTACATCCCATGGCTCCTTTATCACATATTAATTGACCATATATGCTTGGGTTAATATCTGGACTCTCTATTCTGTTCCACTGGTCTATGATTCTGTTCTTGTGCCAGTACCAAATTGTCTTGATTACTGTGGCTTTGTAGTAGAGCTTGAAGTTGTGAAGTGAGATCCCCCCTGCTTTACTCTTCCTTCTCAGGATTGCTTTGGCTATTTGGGGTCTTTTGTGGTTCCATATGAATTTTACAACTATTTGTTCCAGTTCGTTGGAGAATACTGTTGGTATTTTGATAGGGATTGCATTGAATCCGCAGATTGCTTTAGGCAGGATGGCCATTTTGACAATATTAATTCTTCCTACCCAAGAGCATGGGATGAAATTCCATTTATTAGTGTCCTCTTTAATTTCTCTTAAGAGTGTCTTGTAGTTTTCAGGGTATAGGTCTTTCACTTCCTTGGTTAGGTTTATTCCTAGGTATTTACACACACACCTTCTTGAAGAAAGCCTTCCAAAACACAGACTCTGAAGCCAGACTGCCTGGGTTTGAATCCTGGCTTTGGCATTTACTAGCTGTGTAGTTTAGGAAAACCACGTTCTGTATCTCAGTCTCCTCATCTGTAAAACAAGGATAATAACAGTCACTATTGCACTGGGTTCTTTGTGTGTATTCAATGACTATATATATATATATATACTCAAGGGCATATATACTCATGCTTGCTGTAATTGATATTATGTATTATTGCTATGAAGGAATCCATCCCACGAAGAGATAAACCAAAGAATGGTAAATAACTGGTGAGTACTGAATTCGTTTAAATACAGAGCCAAGGTAAAACAAAAACAGCAACAACTGAAGGAACTGTGTCTGCATGACAGAATGTAAATGTATTAATTTTGACTTAGCAAACAAAATAAAAGCACCAAAAACATCAGGAGGTAGTATGAGGAAAAGTGGGGGGATATAAGTATATTGGTCATTTACCTTTTAGAGCAAAATCTTTCAAATCATACTGTCTAAAAGTGAAACTGCTAATTAGAAAAACACCCTCTTAATAATACTCATGATCTTTTTTCTTATCCTTAGAGCAATCTCTTAAGAGTGAGGAAAGTTCTATGAATTTCAGCATTCCTTCATTTTCACTTTAGTGTCGTATCTCCTATTAAATTCAGGTAAAATTAATTTAATATTTTTCTGTATAGAAGGAATATAACATGATTCCATTCTTATGAAATTATTTTTGTCTATCTATCTATTCCTCTATCCAATTATATATTTGCTTAGAGAGATGTCTGAATTGACGTTCATCATATTGTTAATGCGGGTTATTGTTGGGTAGTTGAATTTAAATAATGCATTGTTTCTTTGGTAGGTTTCCTGAATTTTTATAATATTCATATATAAAACCAGTAAAGTTATTACTTAAAAGATAAACAACAAACTAAATCGATCAACCAATCATTTCATAACCCTTTTAGGAATGACTCATTGCTGTTCAAACACACTTTGTTCTTAAGAGATTGGATATATAATCAAAGAGGACTTTTTCAGATTTTGTCAGCTGTTTTCCACTTTATTACTTAAGCATTAGGAAACAGTTTTGCCTTGTCAACACCCAGCTGGGAATAAAAGTTTATATGTGATGAAAAATAGTGGCTGTGGGTGTGGAGTGATTCACAGAAACGTGATCTCCACCAAGAAGGCTGAGCTTTCTTATGTTGGGCAAGGAAGAAGTACTTAAAAGACCAGCAGGCAACAAATTCTCCTCTGCACCCCAAACAACTATGATAATGATGCAACTCTTTGACAAAAGATAAAGCTAAAACCCACCATGGACTAGTTGGTGGGTCCTCTGAGCTGCCCCAGACAGAGCTCCCTGTTCCTTCCCTTCACTCGCATAGCATCTTGGTCACGCTCTACTTACCCTTTGTTGTGATAGTTGGCTTGATCCCCATAAGCCTGTGAGCTCTGTGAGGGCAGAACCTTTGCCTTAATCACTCGCCTACACTGACCCCTGTGCCTGGCACTGAGCCTGTCTTACAGGGGGGCTTGGTGGATATTTGGTGAGGGATGAGTATTGAATGAGCTATCCAACCTTCTCACCTGGTCCCTTTCCCATCAGGTGTACACATGTGTGAGAACAAATGGCTGGGATAAAGGAACCTGTCTTCATTTCACAAGATCACGTGAGACTGAAAACTCTGAACAGAATCAGTCTGTTACCAAACGCATCACTAGATGTAAGCATGGCTCCCCTACTAACAAAAATTTTTTTTCTTTTATAGAGGCAACAAAGAAACCAAAGAAGGGTTGGCTAAAGAGCAGAATAGTACTTGGCAAGGTACTGTTACCTTGATACCATGGATACCCACTCGAGGAGCTCTTCATGCTGTTCCACATTGAAGCCCTGGGCATCCCTCATAAAGTTATAATAGCCATTAAGAAAGAACTTAAAGGTTAACTATGTATATTGTCACCTTGGCAAATAGAAACAGGCATGTCAGAAAAAAGACACTTTCTGGATTTCTTCATCTCCATTAGATGTAGAATTGGCTCTTTCAAGGAACAGGGCCCTTGATTCCCAGTAGGTGAGATCACAAAGACCCTTGTGCATTGAGTGTGGTTGAATTAGCTGGACAAGGGCAGTTAAACAGAGATCTGGAGGAATAAGCTGCTGCTGTTCCAACTAGTAGGAAGCAAGAGATACAGCAAATGGGCTCAGTGTCGAGTATACGCACAGAAATTGGGTACACAGAAGAGTTCTTGTTCTGAGTAGCCTTCAGACAACATTTTCTTACTAATGTTTAGACCACAATACAGGTAATATTTTTGGTGAATGGAAATGAAAAAAATGAACAGAAAGAAAAGGAGCTTCATGAAATACCAAAACTATTGTGTTTCCTGACTAGCATCCAAATTTGAGTCAGGAGATCTCTCAGCATTTTGCCTTTTGGTAAGGAACTGTCAAGTGGTACTTCCAGGAAGCTTTAAATCATTTAGAGATGGACTCACTTTCACGTGGTCCTCAGTCTTGCTTCTCTTATCAATAAGAACTTGCTGATGTAGTGTGAGCCTTGCAAATGGCTGAGAAAAAGAAAGTATTTTTAATTTTGGAAGATTTTCCAAAATTTTGAGAAACCTCGGTAGTATGGTCAGACCAGAGGTGGCCTTCTGGCTATTTGGGTACTTCCCTATGTAAGGAAGGATCATTCCTGGGACGGAGGATGGTTTCCACTCCTACCAGCAGCTAGGAAAAACTGCCTCACCAGCTAAAAGCATTTTTGTTCCACTCTCTTTGACTCTGCCTTAAAAAAAATTCACCGATCAATTAAAATACCAATTGCATATAGACCGGGACACCATACGTTTCACTTGTGAGACTCAGCTAGAAAGTTTGTTAAAAATGCAGAGTTCTAGGCTGTCCATGCCTGAGATCTGGGGTGAGGCCCAGGACTGCAGCTTCACAAGCTTGACAGATACCAGAGCTGTGAGCAGCACAAGTGGAGAAACTAGCTGGAGGTGCTTGCGCGGGTTCCTCCAAGACAGCAACCGAGGGGGCTTTGTTAATTCCCATGAGCAAACTAGGAAGCCCAGAGAAGCAGAAGCTCCTTTGAAAGGCTTACGTGTTGTGCTATTTCAACTACATTCACAGTGACTCCAGAGATCCTTTATATGAGATGCTTCTTTGTGCTGGGCTTGGTGCCAGGACTTCAGGAGGTTTCTCTCATCCTCACAGTCATTTGCAGGATTTTATCCCCATTTTGCAGAGGACGAAACAGAAACCCAGAGAAATCATGAAAATTTCCCCAGGCTCCTCCTCTGCAGGTCCTAAGGGTTAGAGCCAGAATACAAGCCCAGGTCCGTGGAGCCCCCAAACCCAAGTGTGCTTCCTTCTGCCGAGCTGGTTATGGTGTCAACAGACATTCAGTAAGACCAACACCAGGCAGGACTCCCACTTCCTTTTACCTGCATCCAGGGCCCCCGGCATTTCTCAGGGTCAATGGCATTTACTTCAAAAGTGTTTCTGATTCTATTTCCTCCTGCGGTGGATGTCACAGGAAGATTTACCTCTGACTAGTTAGGGTACTTAGAATCCCATGAGCTTATACCGGGGTCAGGGAAAAATAAAAAAGTCCTGGAGGGGTCCATCTAGAACAAGATTAACCTCCTTTATAGAGGGTCTTTTCAGGTCTATGTGGCCCCAGGTGCTCACAAGGGCTGATGCTCCAGGCCAGGGACAAAGCTCCAGGCCTTGGGCAGAGGCACCAGAACTTCAGTCACCAGGGACCCCTCCTGCGAGAGGCTGTGTTAGGACACAGGCCAGATGTCAATGATTGGCACATGTAGTAAACCAATCAGTGAACTCTGGAGCGAGGAAGCTGTTGGTCCATTTATATCCTAGGGACCACATGCAATCATCTTTTTCCTCCACAGGGGAAGAGATTTATGGAGGTGTTGACTGAGTTAGGGGAATAAGCCAAGTGCTCACTGAGACTAGTAATGGGCACACCCTTACCAACCCTAGGCATGGAGGGGCCGGCGAGACCTCAGTGGGGCAGGAGATATGCCCAGTGGGAGCAGCTGTTGAGGAGGGGCCTAAAGACCGTCTGCATAGCATCTTCAAAACAGTCCTTGTAGAAAGAGGGTGAGAAATGTGTAAATAGTCTTCCACTGAAGGTCCTCCTCTCTACTACAAGTCGCTTTTCTTTAAACTGTCTGTGCAGTAGCCAGGAGGCCTTAATTCTGGGAACCTCTCAGTTACACGCAGTTATCAGCCTCAAATTTCACTGAACCTGTGTAAGTGGGCCAGCTTTGAAGGATTAGCCTCTCACACAATCATCTCACCCACCAATTCTCTGCTCACCCAAAGAAAGCCTGACTTCAGTTCTTGTAATGAATAATTACTATTTTTCTGTCCAGGCTTCCCTCCAGTGTGGAGCGTTGTTCCTGTCTGTATCCATATCATTATGTTAGGACTAGGCATGTTCCTATAGTGGCACTCCTTGGCCCATCCATATTACAGTTCATGAGGCCAGCATGGTCACATTGCTGACCTGAGCTAACCAGAGTCTCTTTTCTGGAAATTTTGGCATTGGATGACTGGGTTTCCCTAGGTGGTGTGATCAGTAACACATGAACTTAGATGGTTCTCTCCAGCCATATTTTCTACCATGTGAACCAGAAAAGCAGAGGAAGGAAGGTTACAAAGAAGAAGAGAAGAATGGAGCAGGAACAAAGAGAAGAGCAGTAGATAGAGATGGGGATATAATCTGGGATGTTCGGTCCCTGGCTTAGGTGCTCCTATGGCCCAGCCGTATTACTCAGTTCAACTTAGCTAGACCCAGGTGGTTTCTGTAACGTGCGTTCTAACGTGTTCTCACCATCTTTTCCTCTGTGCATTACAACATGGGGATTGTCATGGTAGATCAGATTGCTTGTGGGGTCTTCCTAGCATTGTCTTGGCCACATGGGCAATGGCATGGCATTTCCTTAAAATATTCTAGTTTGCCCTAGGATTCTTATCATAACACCAAAATATTTATGAAGCATCTATTTACAATTTTGACTTGATTTACTGATGGTTAAACTGAGTTTTAGCGAGAGTGGGTAGGGTTAATCAGGTTGCCTCAGGTCAAAGAACAGCAGGTAAATGATTGAGATAGGATTCCAGAACGTTTACTTATTCTGATCTGTGTAGCTCTAGCTTAGTGGAAGGGTCATCTAAGCAGTGCTTTGCAAACTATCATGATGATCACAACCACCCAGTTCCCACTTCAGAACAGCTTAGAGATTTGGGGAATGTAGCAAGATGTATTTTTAAAAAGTTTTTAAAAGCTAAATGCTTAAAATAAAAACACATGTATATTAATCCAACAAGTACTTACTAAATACCTGAATATCAGAATTAAGTTTGACTATAATAAAAAATAACAATAATGATGCAACTTAAACTATCTTGTTTAAGGATTATTTTTTTCTTATGTGAAAGAAGCCAAGATGTAGGCAGTCTAGACTTGGTATCAAAGACTCATGACCCTCTTAAGGTGGTTCCTAAAACTAAGCTTACCTCATGGAGACACTATGGCTGTTGCAGCTCCAGCCATTACATTCATGCTCCAAACATTAGGAAGGAGGGAAGGCCAAGGGACAAAAGGACATGTTTTCTTTGAAGAGAAATCCTCCTTCAAATTGTTTTCCAAGAAGCTCCAGTCCATGACTTTTGTTTAGACCTCTTTGGTTACTTCTACTGTCAAGAGAGGCTACAGATATAGTTTTATAGCAGGGCATAACTGCTAGACCTAACAATATAGGGAGTCTGTTACTAAGGAAGAAGGGGAGCATGGATGTTAAGTGGGAAACTGGCAGGCCTTTGCCACAACCCATTATGTTCCAGGCACTGTTCTAGACTGGGAGGATACAGCAGTGAAAAGACAACATTGCTGGCTGTTCTCATGGTCTTACATTTCGGTAGAAAGATAGATAATAAGTAAAGAGAAAATAAATATTATAAGTTGTTATGGCTAAGGTTGGTAACTTTAAATAGGACAAGAAAGGAGAAGGTGACACTTGAGCAGAGAGCTGAGTGATATGACAGCAGAGGGAACAGCGCCCATCAGGGCCTTGGAGAAGGGTGATGCAATGTGCACTGGTGGACAACTGTTGATCCAACTCCTTTAAAAGTCTTGGATAGCCTGTTTAGATGAGATGAAGAAACAACCTGGGTTACATGAATTGGAGGAACAATGTTATCAACATTCTATTGGTGATGTTTTATTTATTTACAAAGTATGTTTTCTTTTCAATATGGTGAGTATATCCCACGTCAAGTTATTCTTATTAATCTTATTTGTGTACTTGTAATAATGGGTACATTCTGTTCCCTAAAGTGTTGCAGGGATATATTTTAGAAAATTGAAGTGAATCATGGAAGTCCATTAACTATCAATATAGTATGGGTACTCCTAACTGCATTACAGGACTTTTCATCTCGTTGATACAATTTTGGATCTTCCCTCTCCCTAAAAGTGCCCTTTAAGACATATTTAGTTTTGACATTCAAGTGAATTTAAGTTAAAAAAATACCCACTTACAGGTGTTTTAACTATACCACTTCTTGAGAGGTGGTGTCTTCCCCAAGATTATTTGTCCTTTCTTTCCCTTTCTCTTACCTTGAGCGGTGCTCTCCTATTACATATTTTGGGGGATGGCAAAATTTTTCACTGACTTTATCCATATCATTAATGATTTTACTGATTTCAATAAAATTTCCATTTCAACCTTTGCCTTCACATTGAAATCATAATCTTTCTAAACTCTTCTTGTATGCCAGACCTCCCTCTCCGCACACTACACTCTTGGCCTTTTTCATTGCCCTTTTCCAGATCTGTGATATCTTTCCTGATAAATAGCCTTCAGCATGCACTTTATGTAACCAGTACATTGGCTAAGCAAGACCATGCATATAATCATGAACCAAGGCTTTGCCTCCCCCTTTCCTTTAAATCTGCCGTGTAGGCTTAGTACTTCTCTTGAGTCTGGATGAAAAGCCAGGCAGGTTTTCTGGTCATCCAGGTAATTCAAGATCCTCCAATCAATAATTTAAAAGTCCAGTCCCATGTAACAAATGATACTTTGAACTTGGCTGAATATTAAGTTTTCTCTTTCTTCTCCGACTGTGACCTGTTGCCTGTGGAAGCTGGCAGCGGGGGAAGAGAAATGTCCTCTCCTTCACCTCATGCCTTTTCATCTCCCTCCATCTTGTTAACTGTGATTTCTGAGCCCTGCAGGGTAAAGCGTGGGGATGGAGAAGGGATGATATCTGTCAGAAAAGGTTTTCCTTACCTGGTACTATTGGGGGCTTGCTGTTGGCCTCTCTAGGCCTGGGAGGCATTTGAAGCTGATTCCTGTTCTCATCTGAATCTTATGGGTTTTTTGACATTCCCATCACTGGAGACCTCCCTTTCCTCTGTAGTTCAGTAATACAGACAACATTCTTCTCCAGCTCATTGTATACTCCTTCTCCCCTTCCTGGCACTTGAAGTTATCTCTGGTTTGTATCTGTTGCTGTCTGTCCATCTCTGCAGGCAGTCCTCTTGGATAAGGCTATGCTTGTTCCACATCTGGCTCTTGGAAAGCAGTGATGAACCCCTGGGCAAGAGGACCACACAGCATAGCTTCTTCTCCTTGGCTTGTGTGTCAGCAGCTGGCCAGTCCAACTCTTGCTCTTGAAACTTCTCAGTTGGGAGTCATACACAATTTAATGTGTCCCACAGTTGCAGGGGACACAGCTCCTGCTCGCGGGTGCTCCAGTTGAAGGCTCTTCACTAATTTTAACAGGAGGGTCTGGCATCCTAATTCTACCTCCAAAGAGAGGATTGGAATCGTAAGGCACAATGTTTTCTCAACCTCCACTCTCTCCTTTCTTGGCCTCTCCAATCTTTTATACAAGCTACAGGTGGGTGGTTAGTTGAGGGTTGAAACTGGTTTTCAACCCCCACCTCTTTGTTTAAAAACTCTTTTTATTTTGAAATAATTATAGGTTCACAAAAAATTGCAAAGAAGTTTACAGGGAGATCCCAGGCACCCTTTACCTGCAATGTTAACATTTTGCATAAGTGTAAAGCAGTATCAAACCAGGAAATTGACATTGGTACAATCCACAGAGCTTATTGAGATTTCACATACTCCAGTGTGTGTGTGTGTGTGTGTGTGCGTGTGTGTGTGTGTGTGTGTGTGTGTCTGTTTGCAACTCTACGCAATTTATCACATGTGTAATTTCATGTAACTGCCACCACAATCCAATGTATCATTGTGCCATCACTGCAAAGCCCTCTCACACTACCCCTTCGCAGCATATCCCCTTCTTCTCTTATCCCTAACCTGAAACCATCTCTTTCATGGAATCATTCAGGGTGTATCTTTTTGAGATTGCCAGTCATCTCCTTTTGACAACTCCTTTAAACAGTCATGGTCTTCCTTTGAAATGGAACACGTACTGCTTTTGTGCTTCAGCTAAAATGCAGGTAAGAAGAGCCTCATTCTATCAACCTGTTAGAAATAGTTTTGTCCAAGTTTGGGCATTTGGATATTTTGTCTTTCTGAAGATTCATCATTTCATTCATTTAACAAATATTTAAGGAGTGCCTGGCACTTTATTGTCTTTGATGCTATTGTCCTGAATCAGACTGAACGTTCTCAGGAAAGCAAATAACTCCCAAGGTCTCCTCTTGGCTTTATGGATAATTCCTAGGCTATTGTTCTATAACTTTTTTGTCCCAAAGGGGCTTTAACTTCAACTTGCCATCAAATTGCCATGAAATTCCTGTACCTCGACCTGATCAGCCTCGAAAGGTTTCTGTCCCATGGACCTGCCATGTCACTCTTAGAATGTGCTGGGGTCATCTACAACCGTGAAAGTCGCTGTGTGTGTGACAAAACTGTGTGTATGTGACAAAATTAAAAGAATAAGACAAAACGATTACTTTTTGCAGAGAATGACTCTTTAAAAAAAAAGGTTTTCCTACGTTGGATTAAGTTCTTCATTCATTTCAAATAGTTCCTTAATCTTATAGCGACTCGATCGTTCTTTACTTGCCCACAGTAAGTTTTAGGTGTGGACACTTGTCAAAGACAATTCCAAAGCCTAGAAAATGACTCTGTTCCCTTTCTCCATGTACCCCCAAAGAACTCTAATAATCAGACCTGGCTCTTCCTCCTAGAATCCATCTTGCCTTTCTTCCATGGGTCGTGCTGATTTGAGCTTTCTGCAATTCTGTACTTCATTTAATGATTCCACCAGCTTGGCTCCTATGGAAGGGAGACATAAACAGTGGGTGAGTCCCAAGGTCCCCTCTGGAAACTCAGAATAAGACTGACATTGGCAACCTGACTGCTCTCTATCTAACAGAGCGGCTGTGGCAACCACCGGTTTCATATCATAGTTGACAGCTCCACAATTCTGCCCATGAATTCATTTGAAATTCTTAGGTGGATCACGTCCAGTCTGGGTGATTTATTGATATCTGTTTTGTCAGTTAGCACCAGAACATTCTGTGCATTTACTACAATTTTATTGAATGCTCTACCCTGTCCATTCCAAGGGAGCACATCTTCCCTGATAAAGAGCAAGGCAAAATGTGAATACAATCTTTTGCCTATTTCTTTCTTCATTCCTTAGTGATTTCTATTGGTGCCTTCAGTTTCATGGTTTTTGTTTTTGACATTCTTTGGGGTTTATTTCAGAAATAAAAGGAATGTTAAAATGTGTTTGGTCCAAATGCCCCAGCATAAAGATGAAAAACTAAATTTGAAAGAAGTTATGTGACTTGATATAATCCATTTAATAACATATTTTCTTTCTGGTTATGAGTGTCTATTTTTTGCTATTGTGTTAATAAGGTATTTTGAGTAACATAGGTTCTCTTTTTGTAAACTTCCACGGTGCTGCAGAGAGAGGGTGTCTGAGAAATTCTGTTGCATGCCCGCCTGGCAGCTGGTCCATTTTATTTGCTTTTCGGGATCCAGAGGGGCCTCCAGGTGACCTGCAGGATCTCAAAGTAGCAACGCCCTCCACCCAACTCTGGCCAGTTCAGGAATCCCTCTCCCTGACATTTCCTGCAGCTTCTGCTAGACGCCCTCTCACAGCTTGTTCATTTATCCACAGTCAAAAATTCCTGTTAGAGTGTGTTCCTTTTATAAAACAGCATGCTTTCCCAAAGGCTGCTTTCTCAGAGCATCTCTCATTTTGCTATCTCTATCAGGAATCTGAAACACGAACGCACAGGGTTTAAGTGGGATGGGATGAGATGGAGGCCCTTTCATTTCTTTCTGGAGGGTGTGAAACCTACCAGCTTCTTTTGACTCACCAGACTACTGCCTTATCTTTAACAACAAAAACGAGGCACAAATTGTCCTTCTTCCTCTCAGCCTTCATTCTGAACACTGCGCATGCATTTATTACTGTCGGCATTTTCTGTTCACGACTGGTCCAAGCAGCCATTTTCACTCCTGTGACAGTCCTAGAGGCTGTCACCAGCCACCCTTTCACTGAGGCTGGAGGCTCCTGCTTTCTTCATCTGCTTTCCATGTAGATGGTTTGTGCGAGTATGGGGACTACCATGGGAATAAAAACCCACCGTAGCTTCCCCTTCCTCAAGGCTGTCTGCGCTGGGTGGACCACAGTTTCATGCAGGGATCTCTGAGTCAGGGTCTCAGTTTTCTGCTTCTTTCCTATTCCTCTAGTTGCCAGGCACACAGCAAAGCCTCAGTAAGCCCGTGTTCATCATTGGATGTATTCTGGGAGGTTTTCTCTACCTCCTCTTGGCCGCCCAGGATAGATGGTCTATTAGTCATGCAACAGCCAGAGAGAAAAAATATACAACAGTCTTGTCACTCCTCTGCCCAGCATCCTCCTCCCCCACACGGCAGCTGCCCCATCACACTTCCCATAGGCTGGAATGAATTACTGTCTCCACTTTCACATCCCTGTGGTGTCGCAGTATGATACTCATCCCTGCCACAGCCTCACGGTGGCTACAGCATGCTCCCAGTCTCTTGACTTTGACTCTGATCCCGGAAAGGTATGGGGAGGGATGGACCTGACTCTGTGCCCTGGAGTTGGCTTTCCTGCCCTTCTGTCTTTGCCAGGGCAAGATCACACCCCAGGAGCTGCTGCCGCAGCCTGGGCCCTAGAATGACACATGCAGAGAAGGGCTGCCCAGGCTCACTGCTGTGTGTCACTCAGCCTTGGTTACTGCCATGCCACAAGGGCTGATGGACACAGAATCTGAAGTCCTTACCAGGGCCTATACCTTGTGGTCCTTGGGGCCCTCTCTAATGGTGTTTTTGGACACGCTTGCCCTCATTCACTGCATTCCAGCAGCTCACTCCTGCCTCAGGACTTTGCACCTGCTGTGTCCTCTGTTTCTGAAGTTTTTTCTTCAAATATCTGATTGGATATCTGGTAGGGATGAGTATGACAAAGCAGGGTAAAGGGGTAGTGAGTCCTGGCAGGTGCAGGAGGAGGCTATTTTAGATGGGATGGCCCCCAAAAGGGACATTTGAGCAGAGAATTGAATGAGGTGAAGGAGCAAGCCACACATACGTCTGTAAGGCAAACAGACCTCCATATGTTCCTCCTGCTTTGGGGACTTTATGCAGCTCTTCTCTTCATCTGGAAAGTCCCTTCTTCCCTCCTCACCCTACCCATACCTTGCCCTTCTTACTAGAGGCCATATCTTCTCAGGTTCCTCAGCTTTGTAGGAGGGGGTTGACGTCTGTTATGGCGGGTGCCCTGCCTTCTGGAGGTAACCTAGTAGTCTTCCAGGTATTTGGTGGGGAGCACCACCTTGAGTTTATAGCCAACTAGCAATGTGTTTGAAGTTAGAAAAACATTAATTCAGTGTCTAGGAAGAATTAAAAAATGTATTCGGCAACAAAAGCAAAACTAAATACACACACACAAAAGTGTCCGTATGGTAAAGGGAACTACCAACAAAATGAGAAGGGAAAATATTGAATGAGGGAAAATACTTGCAAATCACATGTATGGTAAGGGTCTAATATCCAAAATATATAAAGAACTCATATAACTCAATAGCAAAAAAAGCAAAAAATAAAAAAACAAATAACCCACAAATAATCTGATTAATAAATGGACAGAGGACCTGAACAGACATTTCTCCAAAGAAGACATACAGATGGCCAACAGACACAAGGAAAGGGCTCCATATCCCTAATCATCAGGGAAATGCAAATCAAAACCACAATGAGATATCACCTCATACTTATTAGAATGGTTAATACCAGAAAGACAAAAGATATAATAAGTGTTGACGAGGATGTGGAGAAAAGGGAACCCTCCTACACTGTTGGTGGGAATGTAAATTGGTTCAGCCACTATAGAAAACAGTATGGAAGTTCCTCAAAAAATTAAGAATAGACCTATCATGTGATCCCGCTATTCCACTTCTGAGTATTTATCTGAAGAAACGAAAACACTAACTTGAAAAGATATATGCACCTCTATGTTCATTGCAGCATTATTTACAATAGCCAAGACATGGAAGCAACCTAAGTGTCCATCAGTGGACAATATGGTATATATATATTCTTCAGTTATTAAAAAAAAAAGAAATCTTGCCACTTGTGACAACATGGATGGACCTTAAAGGTATTATGCTAAGTGAAGTAAGTCAGAGAAAGACAAATCATTCACGATTTCACTTATATATGGAATCTGAAAAAAATCAACAAAACAGAACCCCAAGCTCCTAGATACAGAGACCATATTGGTGGTGCCCAAGGTGGCGGTGAGAGTAGGTGACATGGGTGAAGGGTGCCAAAAGGTACAAACTTCCAGTGATAAAATAAATAAAATAAAAAGTCCTGGGGAAGTAACATATAGCATGGTGACTATAGTTAACAATACTGTATTGCATATTTGGAAGTTGCTAAGAAAGTAAATCTTAAAAATTATCATGACAAGAAAAAAATAGATTTGTGGACTTCCGGGAAGATGGCGGTATGAGCAGGGCGGCAGAAATCTCCTCCCAACACTATATTTATCTACGAAAACACAGAAAATACATCTATTCCTAAAAGAGAGACGAGCATACACAGGAAAGCGCACAGCATGCAGCTACACCCGAGAGGACTCGGCACCCCAAGAGGCGGGTAAGATACGGAGCCGCGACCCAGCGGGACCCGAGCCCTCCCCCACCCCAGCGCACTGGCGGGAGGAGAGGATTCAGAGCCGGGAGGGAGTGGAAGTGCACCCCGCGAAGTAGCCAGCCCCGGGGATCTGCGCGGGGAGCGCTGACCCACATTGCGCAGTGCAGCGGAGATTGGAGAGACAGAGGGGCAGGATCTGAGCGGGGAACGCGCCAGGGTGCTTGCACCTGGCTCCCGGGAAGGAAAAAAAAAAGCGCGCGCTTAGTTCAGTGGTCTTAAAGAGACAGGAGCCCAGCGGAGGAGCCGGATTGCCACAGCACACTCAGTCCAGCAGGCTGGGAGTCCTGGGGAGTTTCAGACGCCTTAGCTGGCGACTGAGGAAGCGTAGCCATACTTAACACTTCTCACTGAGATCAACAGCCTCCTATTCGTTCCCACCCCTGCCAGAGCGATAAAGGGCCCTGCGGAGCAGCACACTCACAGCTGTGGAATAGTGGGGCAACAGAGCCACCTAGAGCATTCCCACAGAATCTATGTCCGGTGGGCATTTTTTTTGTTTTCTTTGTTTTCTGTTTTGTTTTTTTTTTCTTTTTTTCTTTCTTTCTTTCTTTTTTTCTTTTTTTCTCTCTTCTCTTTTTAAAGTCTTAAAGAGCCCAGCTGACATACGTGGCAACTATCAGTGACCAATTACATAGCCATGAAAAGACAGAGGAATATGGTTCAGACCAAAATCAACCAGACAACCTCAGAGAGGGAGTCTGAAGGGATGGAAATGCACAGCCTCCCTCAAAAAGAATTCAGAATAAAAGTCATAACCATGCTGATGGACCTACAGAGAAATGTGCAAGAGCTGAGGGAGGAAGTGAGGGAACTGAGGAAAGACAATACAGAAATCAGACAAGCAGTCGACAGGCTTAACAGCAGAATGGATGAGATGCAAGAGACTGTTAATGGAATAGAAAACAGAGAACAGGAGTACAGAGCAGCTGAGGCGGAGAGAGATAAAAGGATTTCTAGGAATGAAAGAATATTAAGAGAACTGTGTGACCAATCCAAACGGAACAATATTCGCATTATAGGAGTACCAGATGAAGAAGAGAGAGAAAAAGGGATAGAAAGTGTCTTTGAAGAAATAATTGTTGAAAACTTTCCCTCGCTGGGGAAGGAAGTAGTCTCGCAGTCCACCGAAGCTCATAGATCTCCCAACACAAGGGACCCAAGGAAGACAACACCAAGACACATAATAATTAAGATGGCAAAGATCAAAGATAAGGACAGGGTATTAAAGGCACCTACAGAGAGAAAAAAGATCACCTACAAAGGAAAACCCATCAGACTATCATCAGACTTCTCAACAGAAACCTTACAGGCCAGAAGAGAATGGCATGATATATTTAACGTAATGAAACAGAAGGGCCTCGAACCAAGAATATTGTATCCAGCACGATTATCATTTAAATATGATGGAGGGATTAAACAATTTCCAGACAAACGAAAGCTGAGAGAGTTTGCCTCTCATAAACCACCACTACAGGATATCTTAAATGGACTGCTCTAGGTGGAAGCACACCTAAGGCTAAAAAGATGTCACCAGAGAAAATAAAATCATAGCAAAGAAAGCAGACCATCCAAATACTAACTAAAGGCAAAGAATAAAACACCTAGTATATAAAGAATGGAGGAGGAGGAATAAGAAGGAGAGAAATAAAGAAACATCAGACTGTGTTTACAATAACTTAACAAGAAAGTTAAGTTAGATTGTTAGATAGTAAAGAAGCAACGCTTGAACCCTTGGTAACCATGAATCTAAAGCCAGCAATGGCAATAAGTACATACCTATCAATAATCACCCTAAATGTAAATGGACTGAATGCACCAATCAAAAGACACAGAGTAACAGAATGGATAAAAAGCAAGACCCATCTATATGCTGCCTACAAGAAACTCACCTCAAATCCAAAGATACACAGACTAAAAGTGAAGGGATGGAAAAAGATATTTCATGCAAACAACAAAGAGAAAAAAGCAGGTGTTGCAGTACTTGTATCAGACAAAATAGACTTCAAAATGAAGAAAGTAGCAAAAGATAAAGAAGGACATTACATAATGATAAAGGGTCAGTCCAACAAGAAGATATAACCATTATAAATATATATGCACCCAACACAGGAGCGCCAGCATATGTGAGACAAATACTAACAGAATTAAAGGAGGATATAGACAGCAATGCATTCATCTTAGGAGATTTCAACACACCACTCACTCCAGAGGACAGATCAACCAGACAGAAAATAAGTAAAGACACAGAGGCACTGAACAACGCACTAGAACAGATGGACCTAACAGACATCTACAGAACTCTACACCCAAAAGCAACAGGATACACATTCTTCTCAAGTGCACATGGAACATTTTCCAGAATAGACTACATACTAGGCCACAAAAAGAACCTAAGTAATTTCAAAAATATTGAAATCCTACCAACCAACTTCTCAGATCACCAAGGTATAAAACTAGAAATAAATTTTAGAAAGAAATCAAAAAGGCTCACAAATACATGGAGACTTAACAACACCCTCCTAATTAATCAATGGGTTAACGACCAAATCAAAACAGAAATCAAAGAATATATGGAGACTAATGACAACAACAACACAAAGCCACAACTTCTATGGGACGCAGCAAAGGCAGTTCTAAGAGGAAAGTATATTGCAATCCAGGCCTATTTAAAGAAGGAAGAACATTCCCAAATGAATAGTCTAAAGACACAATTACTGAAATTGGAAAAAGAAGAACAAATGAGGCCCAAAAGTCACCAGAAGGAGGGACATAATAAAGATTAGAGAAGAAATAAATAAAATTGAGAAGAATAAAACAATAGAAAAATCAATAAAACCAAGAGCTGGTTCTTTGAAAAAATAAACAAAATAGATAAACCCCTAGCCAGACTCATTAAGAGAAAAAGAGAATCTACACATAAACACAATCAGAAATGAGAAAGGAAAAATCACGACGGACCCCACAGAAATACAAAGAATCATAAGAGAATATTATGAGAATCTATATGCTAACAAGCTGGAAAACATAGAAGAAATGGACAACTTCTTAGAAAAATACAACCTTCCAAGACTGACCAAGCAAGAAACAGAAAAACTAAACCGACCAATCACCAGTGACGAAATCGAATTGGTAATCAAAAAACTACCCAAGAACAAAACCCCTGGGCCTGAAGGATTCACCTCTGAATTCTACCAGACGTATAGAGAAGAAATAACACCGATTCTCCTTAAAGTTTTCCAAAAATAGAAGAGGAGGGAATACTTCCAAACTCATTCTATGAAGCCAGCATCACTCTAATACCAAAACCGGGCAAAGACCTCACCAAAAAAGAATATTACAGACCAATATCCCTGATGAACGTAGATGCAAAAATACTCAACAAAATATTAGCAAACCGAAGTCAAAAATACATCAAGAGGATCATACACCATGATCAAGTGGGATTCATCCCAGGGATGCAAGGATGGTACAACATTCGAAATCCATCAACATCATCCACCACATCAACAAAAAGAAGAACAAAAACCACATGATCATCTCCATAGATGCTGAAAAAGCATTTGACAAAATTCAGCATCCATTCCTGATTAAAACTCAACAAAATGGGTATAGAGGGCAAGTACCTCAACATCATAAAGGCCATATATGACAAACCCACAGCTAACATCATACTTAACAGCGAGAAGCTGAAAGCTTTTCATCTAAGATCAGAACAAGACAGGAATGCCCACTCTCTCCACTGTTATTCAACATAGTACTGGAGGTCCTAGCCACAGCAATCAGACAAAACAAAGACATACAAGGCATCCAGATTGGTAAAGAAGAAGTCAAATGTCACTATTTGCAGATGACATGATACTGTACATAAAAAACCCTAAAGATTCCATTCCAAAACTACTAGAACTATTATCTGAATTCAGCAAAGTTGCAGGATACAAAATTAACACACAGAAATCTGTTGCTTTCCTATACACTAATGATGAACTAACAGAAAGAGAAATCAGAAAAACAATTCCATTCACAATTGCATCGAAAAGAATAAAATACCTAGGAATAAACCTAACGAAGGAAGTGAAAGACCTGTACTCTGAAAAGTACAAGACACTCCTAAGAGAAATTAAAGAGGACACTAACAAATGGAAAAGCATCCCATGCTCTTGGCTAGGAAGAATCAATATTGTCAAAATGGCTATACTACCTAAAGCAATCTACAGATTCAATGCAATCCCTATCAAACTACCAACAGCTTTCTTCAATGAACTGAACAAATAATTCTAAAATTCATATGGAACCACAAAAGACCCCGAATAGCCAAAGCAATCCTGAGAAGGAGGAATAAAACAGGGGAATTACACTCCCTGACTTCAAGCTCTACTACAAAGCCACAGTAATCAAGACAATTTGGTATTGGCACAAAAACAGACCCACAGACCAGTGAACAGAATAGAAAATCCAAACATTAACCCAAACATATACAGTCAATTAATATTTGATAAAAGTGCCTTGGATATACAATGGGGAGATGACAGCCTCTTCAGCAGCTGGTGTTTGAAAAACTGGACAGCTACATGTAAGAAAATGAAACTGGACTACTGTCTAGCCCCATACACAAAGGTAAACTCAAGGTGGATCAAAGACTTGAATGTAAGTCATGAAACCATAAAACTCTTAGAAAAAAACATAGGCAAAAATCTCTTGGACATAAACATGAGCAAGTTCTTCATGAACATATCTCCCCGGGCAAGGGAAACAAAAGCAACAATGAACAAGTGGGACTATATCAAGCTGCAAAGCTTCTGTACAGCAAAGGACACCATAAGTAGAACAAAAAGACATCCTACAGTATGGGAGAATATATTCATAAAAAACGTATCTGATAAAGGGTTGACATCCAAAATATATAAAGAACCCATGCACCTTAACAAACAGAAAGCAAATAATCCAATTAAGAAATGGGCAGAGGACATGAATAGACACTTCTCCAAAGAGGAAATTCAGATGGCCAACAGGCACATGAAAAGATGCTCCACATCGCTAATCATCAGAGAAATGCAGATTAAAAACCACAATGAGATATCACCTCACACCAGTGAGGATGGCCAACATCCAAAACACAAACAACAACAAATGTTGGCGAGGATGTGGAGAAAAGGGAACCCTCCTACACTGCTGGTGGACTGCAAATTAGTTCAACCATTGTGGAAAGCAGTATGGAGGTTCCTCAAAAGACTCAAAATAGAAATAACATTTGACCCAGGAATTCCACTCCTAGGAATTTACCCTAAGAATGCAGCAGCCCAATTTGAAAAGGACAGATGCACCCCTATGTTTATTGCAACACTATTTACAATAGCCAAGAAATGGAAGCAACCTAAGTGTCCATCAGTAGATGAATGGATAAAGAATATGTGGTACATATACACATTGGAATATTATTCAGCCATAAGAAGAAAACAAATCCTACCATTTGCAACAACATGGATGGAGCTAGAGGGTATTATGCTCAGTGAAATAAGCCACGCCGAAAAAGGCAAGTATCAAATGGTTTCACTCATATGTGGAGTATAAGAACAAAGAAAAAATACTGAAGGAACAAAACAGCAGCAGACTCACAGAACCCAAGAACGGACTAATAGTTACCAAAGGAAAGGGACTGGGGAAAATGGGTGGGAAGGGAGGGATAAGAGGGAAAAAGGGGCATTACGATTAGCAGATGTAATGTTGGGGGGCACGGGGAGGGCAGTACAACTCAGGGAAGACAAGTAGTGATTCTATAGCATCTCACTACGCTGATGGACAGTGACTGTAATGGGGTTGGTGGGGGGGACCTGATGACGGGGTAGTTTAATAATCATAATATTGCACATGTAATTGTAAATTAATGATAATAAAATAAATTATATTAAAAAAATAGATTTGTAACTACGTATGGTGATGTTATTAAGTAGGATTATTGTGGTGATCATTTGGCAATATATACAAATATCGAACCATTATGTTGTAGACCTGAGATTAATGTAATATTTTATGACAATCATACCTCAGAAACAAAAGAAAAAAATACAAACAAAAAAACTATTCAGCTTGCCATTCTTCCAGCTAGTTTGAAAACTGCTTCAGGCTCTGGCCAATGTGGTGAGGAGCTGGCTGCATGGGCCTTTGTTTCCCTTTCTCCTGCATGCCCAAGGAGCCTTTGGCTGCCAGGCACCAGAACTTCTCTTACCACTTTCTAGGAAGGAGTATGTTCTGGTCCTGAACTCCCCTCCCAAACCACAGTTCCTCTTGGAGTCATGGCTCCTGTCCTCGGCAGGGTCGGAGCGGGTGAGGAAAGGGAGTTGAGCTGGCTGAGCCTCACGTGGTAGCTTAGGTTGCTGTGAGGCAACAGGGGAGCCTGGGCCCCTCCTCCTGCCCTGTAAGGGCTAACACTTCTGAAGTGCCAGTAAAGTTGCTCACTTGTTTACTGGGTTTCTTGGACCAGGCAGAGATGTAACTGCAGGAATCATAACCAGGAAGGTGTGTGTGTGTGTGTCTAGACACACATAAAATTTATTTGGGTCTGTATATGTATATCCCTAAGGGAACAAAACATCATTTAGTTCATGTGTGTTAGACACTAAAATGTAGTTTTCAGTACTTTTTATATAAGAAAGTAGGGAAGTGGCTGAGATTGGGGGCTGCCGTAATTCGGAAGCTGGTCCTCTATCTAGGCATAGCCCTGGGGATTAAACAGCTGATGCACATAATCTAACGTCTTTGAGGTCTTGGCAACCGGTGGTAAATATGGACAAACACAGACATATCCTTCTCTACAACCTATGAGCCATACCTCAGAGGCCTCAGCTTGGAGGGGATCACCTGCATTTGGGAACCACTCCTTGCTGTATTTCCACACCTGAAAGTGGGGAATGAGGTTCTGGAATCAGTAGCTGACCTGAGCACAAGTTTCAGTTTGGGCTGCTGATGGAGTCCGTGCAAAATGAGATCTAGGTTTCCTTGTCAAAGGGTACTTACTCTGGGACATTTTTTGGCTGCCTTGCTCATTCCATCCATTATGAGCTACTCCCAGCTCTCCATTCTCAGAGGTGGTTGCAAATTTGGATCCCACAGATGTACGCTCATATCTTAGATTACTTTTGCCAATGCATATAACCTTATGCTTATTTGAGCTAAATTTCATCTGCCGTCTGGCTGTGCAATCCCCCAAAGTGTTGAAATGCATCTGGAGTTTCTTGCAAATCTCCTTAGTTTTTATTAGCCAAAACAATTTAGAGCCAGTTGAAATCTCTGGGAAGAGATTAAATGACAATTACGGGACAATTGCTTCTGTAATCTCTGACCAGGTAGCAGAGGCAGGAATTGCCAGAGTGCGAGGCAGGATGCCGATCCTACGTTTGTGTCTCTCCTGATCTCACAGCCTAGGAAAGGCGCTAGGGAGCCCGCTGTGGCATTTGCTTCTGCAAGTGGAATATGTAGATTTCATGATTCAACCGGACTTGGAAGCCCCCTCCTTGCTGAGAGCGTAGGAGAGGCGTGTTACATAAGGCCCATTCTGTCTGAGCGTGCTGGTTATCAGAGAACAGGCAGCTGAAGAAGAGCTGACAGGAAGTGAGCCAGTGAGGAGCGGCAGCCTGCTCAGATATGTAAAAATACCAGCAAAGTTTAGTTAAGGGAAGGAGAGAGAAAAGAAACATGGCTCCAAGGATCTGTCCAGAGGACAACTGGTCAACCTGGCTGAACCTGAAAGCTGGGAGGGAGGGGGCTGGGCAAGGATGGGAGCAGCTCCCTTCAAAACCCAGGATAAAGAAGGCAATGAGGAGCCCAAACCGATGAGAGAGGGAAAACACAGAGCTGTTTGCAAAAATCAGATCTCTTTGAGCTCAGCAGGTGCTGGGCTCTTCTGTGTGGGCAGCGTCTGAGCGGATCCTAGTTGCATGGAGCTAATCTAGTCAGCTTCAAGCTGTTCCACAGACTGTGGGTGTGAACCCAAAATCATCTCATATGTTCAACTTTATAATGTTTCTTTTAAGAAAAGAAATTGAAAAAGCACCACACCCAAAGGATTCCTTTTTCTTTGGGCTAGTTACTTGTGCAGGTATTGGGCTGGTGGTAAAACGCAAGGCAAGGTAGGTCAGTAAGGGCAGGTTGCAGACCCTCTTTCAGAAGCTTTCTTAGAAGAGCTTCTCTCTTTCTGACTCAAGGACACTCACCATTTTTTCTGTCTCACTTTTAGTAACAGAGGCCAACAGCACATAGGCCACATATCTGACAGCTCCTCTCTCCTTGCCGGTCCGTTTGGTTCCAAGCTCGGGTCTTCAGTTTCATCTCCCTGAGCAGCCCGTATATAGAAAGTGGACCTTGGGAAAGCTTAGGCACTGACAGAGGAGAATGGTCATGACCACTTCCACTGCCATGCTGGTAAATCACCACCCTGCCCTCCCATCTGTGCAATGGGGGATCAAATGCAGAGCTGTGGCCTGGCGTGGTGGGTCAACCAGGTGGGGAAGAAGCGAGCCTCGGGCCAAAGCCCCATCTGCTTCGTGAGTCTTTTCTTTTTTTAAATACTGAATGGTTTTATTAGTTTGCTAAGGCTGCCTTACCAAAGTAGCACCGATTGAGGGGCTTAAACACAACAGGGAATTAATTTTCTCATAGTTCTGAGACCAAGGTGTGGACAAGGTTGGCTTCTTTTGAGGCCTGTGAAGGAAAGATCTGTCCGGGCCCCTCTCCTTGGCTTGTGGATGGCCGTCTTCTCCCTGTCTTCACAGCCTTTTCCCTCCGTGCCTATGTTCAAATTACCTCTTCTTAGAAGGACACCAGTGATACTGGACTGGGGCCAACCCTATTGACCTCATTTGGCCTAACTTGCCTCTTTAAAGGCCTATCTCCAAATATCTGAAGGTACAGAGCATATCTGAGGAGACACTATTCAGACTATATCAATGGTCAAAACAGGTTTTTTTTTTTACCTAAGTCTAGCTATGAGGGACATATATTTGGAGAAACAAATATAACAGTTTAAACTCATTCTAAAGGCCAAGTTCTGACTCCTTATCCTCCAATAGCTAATTGTTGGCTGATTAGTTATTTGCCTCAGGGAATGTGAGCAGAGGCAGAGGTTGGCTAATGCCCTAAGGCTTTTCCAGATTCCTGACCACATCACCAGAGATGTCCCATGGTGTGGTGGCAGTTCCTGGCACACCGCACATGAGCTGCTCAGGGGCTTGGCATCTTGATGCCAACATGATCAATCCTGGCTTAGGTGGAACACCCAAGTCATGTTGGAGATAGATCAGGTTTTCATTCATTCAGGTGAAACAACAGAAGACTGTGATTTAGGGCACCAGTCGAGGGAACAGGATCATTTTCAGATTTTGCACAGGGCCACTGATTGATCTGGGTCATGAACTTAACATAAGGGGGTAGATCTGTACAAATAATCTTCATTCAACCCCAAGGCCTAGGTCATGGGAAGGGAATGATGCTGGAACTCCTCTGACTTAGGCACCGGCACCATGGACTTAGGAAATGACAGTGAATGAAACCTGAAAGAAGGAATGTCACAGCTGTGCCCTCAGAGTGCAGACAGTGAACACTTTCCCCCTGTTTCCTTGCCCCTAAGCTGGGCACTGAGAGAAGGAACCTCTGTGGGGGTTTGCATCTGTGTGGGGTGGCTGATGCTCCAGCCAGACTGTCAGCAGCACCAATGCTTCACTCAACCATGGGAAGCCAAGGGCTGCCCCTGGTCCACGGGGGCAGAGTCCAGCCTTGAGGGGGTGTCTGAGTTCTTCGTGGGTGACCTCAGGTAAGGGCCAAGGAGAATTTATTCATGTGAACGTGAGATGATCCTTTGGGATCCTTGAGAGTGAAAATCCAGGAAACAACAGATCTTATATCATACCTTGTGAGGTAGGGACTTTGGCCAACTTAATTTGGATTTAAAAAGAAAGTGTAACTTTATTTTGAAATGACAGCTGGGAAGGTGTAAAAGATATAGATTGCAGAGATAAAGAGGAGTGAGAGGTTGACAGGGACAGAAGGGGGAAGACACTGCATAAAATCCACAACTTGTGTAGAAGCATGAAAAAGTGAATACACTGACCATATTTGGGGAGCCTCTAGTAACAAGTCTAATTTTAACCACAAACAATAAGACATTTATATATCACTTCACAGTTTATCAAGAGTTCTCTTAGTTTCTCTCATCATATTTCCACAATGATCATATGAAATA
>JAVSCE010013179.1:0-76485 GCA_032199065.1 Smutsia gigantea | reverse complement strand
AGGAGGCTGGGGGGCTGAGGGGTGGGACTCATGCATTGTATTTTGCCTCATTCACTAGAAGGGCATGGTGAGGGAGGGGCGTTGGGGGACCCAGGGAGGGGAGTCTGAAAGGTTGCAGCGGTGCACAAAGTTCACTGTGATCTGTCTCCCCACCCTGAGAGCAGCTCAACGGACTGAGGTGGGATGCAGCTGGCGGAGGAAGCTCAGCCAAAGCCAGGGGCCGCTGTTCTGTCTCTGCCTTGCCAGCCAGCTCTGCTCCTTTGAGCTGCTGCTCATTCCCTCCTTCCTGACACTCTACACACACCAGAGTTTATCAAAGGGAAGTCCAGAGGCCACCTCCGCCAGCACCACCTGGGGCACGGCAGGGACTTACCAAAATACATGGTCCTGGGTTGCCATCTCCAGAATAAGGCTCCCTGGGGTGGCACTCTAGAATGTGCATGTGACAATGACCCCCACCTGCCCTCCTTGCCCCTGGCCACCAGTTCCTTCCTAGGATCCTTTGAGGCTCTTCCTTCACCCACCCCTTCTCCACTTGTCCACCCATACCACCTGCATCCTAGGCTACTAGACTTTCTTCTGCCCTTGGGTGGCCAGCAGCACCCAGACTTGACATGACCAAAGCTGGCTCCACCACCTTTCCCCAGAACCCATCTTCTTCTGCTTGCCCATAGTGCTCACCTCAGCAAGCACTGCGCCTGTTGCCCAAGCCAGAAACTTGGGTACCATACTTGACTCCCTTTCTCCCTTCCTCCCTCATCTCTGCAACAACAAATCCTGATTATTATGCCTCCTAAAAATGTCTTCAGTCCCCCATCTCTTACCCCAGACCATTGCTTTTATCTCCTAACTGCTTCCCTCCTGCTCTCCCTCCTCTAGTCTGTCCTTTTTGCAGTTAGTTCTCCAAAAGCTCTCTCAAATGCAAATCTGACTCTAACCACCAGCCCCCATAATGCCCTTCAAAGGTCCTAACCCCTTAACCTGACACATAAGACCCTCCATCAGCTGGCCCAGCCTCCTGCTCCAGCTTCCTCTCCTCCCCTCTGTACTCCAGTACCAGCAAACTGCTTCACTTCCAGCCTCCAGGCCTCTGACCAGTCAGTACCCCCTACCAGGAATAGCCCTTATGTGACTGACCCCTCATCACAGCTTTGGCATCACCTTCTCCAAGAGGCCACTCTTGACCCTCCCTGCTCTTGCCCTCCCACCCCATGCTTGGTGCATCCATAATGCCTGATACAGGGATCTGTTATTCCACTCACCACACTGAATTATAATAATCGATTTCCATGTCTCAGTTCTGCACTAGCCAGTGAGATCCTGGAGGGCAGGGATGGTTTCCCATTCATCTCTGTATCCCAGACCCTGGCCTGGCGCCTGGCACTGAGGACAGGCTCGGACAGTGGTTGATGAATGATTGCAGAGGGGAAACTTGAAGGAAGTGAGCACCAGGACTGGCTGAGAGGGCAGTGAGGGCAGGCCTGGCAGGAGGCACAGTCAGAGCAAATGTGTGGGAAGTAGAAAAGCAAGAATTTCCCTTGATTGCACCCCCATGAATGCTCGCCAGCCATTGTGCCTGAGCTTTGTGTGCACATTTGGTCTCATTTAGTTCTTGCAACAACAGATCAGGAAACTGGCATCAGAGAACCAAAGCAACCTGCCCAAGGTCACACAGCCAGGTCTGGAGTGGAATCCAGGACTGCCAGGCCTCAAAACCTGTGCTCTTTCTGCTGGGCCACATTGCTTTCCTGGGGACAGGACCTTCTGGAGATGGACAGGGAGTGGGCCTAGCTACGCCTCTGCCTAGCTGAGTGCCGGAATCAGCTGCCCACACTCAGGCCAACAGCTTCTTCCTGGCAGCCAGACCAGAGGCTCAGAGGCCAGATGAGGATTTATCTGTTTCTTCCTCCCCTGGCTTTGGGGGTCTTGATTAGACATGCACACCCCCTACCAGCACTAGGGAAGGGCTGCTGCCTCCTGGTAGCATCCAAGGTGCCTGGGGAATGCAAGGGGCTCTATGGTGCTGTCTGGGTTCTGCAGAATCTGGCTCCCTCATCACATTTGGCCCAGGCTGATATTAAGATTCATCTGCATTCCCCACGCACCAGCCTGGCAGATGGTGGGGGAGGAGGCTGGGTGCATGCTGGGGGCTGCAGCCGGAGACCAAGCTGGGCCTCCAGGGCCACAGAGCAGTGCCCACCCATCTGAATCCATGGGCTCAGCCCAGGCTGGGGCACTCCAAACGCTGGGGTACCTCCTTACCCTCACAGCCTCCAAGTGTTGCTAGGACCTGACCTTGGGTTTTTCTATGGACTGAAAGAGCCCTGGAATTCTAGGAAGGAAACATGGAGATGAGTGGGGGTGATGGGGGATGGGACCCTTTGAGAATCTCAGATAGGGTCCTGTTCTTCCTCCTTGTTGCCCTGAAAGTTTGCAGAGACCAGAGATAACCCAGGACCCCACTGGGATAAGAGCCCTACATCTCAGCCTCGTCACTCCCTGGGTCACAGGGAAAGTAGGTAGTGAAGAATGGAGGGACAGCCTCCAGGGAGGCCTTGCTCACCTGCCTCCCCACCTTCACAGGAGGCTTACTCCTGACCCCACCCCAGAATCTAGCCTGGCCCCTAGGGAACTTTTCAGCCCAGGACTCTGGCCAGAAGTTTCCTGTCACAGTGATTAGACTGAGAATTGGGGTGGTGGGGTGGGCGCTATCCCAGCCCCTCTGAGTAAAGTAGAAGAGAAAAGGAACTGACATGATAACAAAAGGAGTACAGGCTAGACACCTAGAAGAACTTCCCTTAGCACAGAACCGAGTCTTGCAGAGAGAAAGTGGACTTTAGGGTATGGCGAGAGGATACGTTATTGACCTTTTCAGCTGTTGGAATGGGCTTGGAAAAATACTCTTTCCAAATTCCAGGTCTCCTGGGGTTCAGGGTAGGGCAGTGGATTCCCAATACCTGCCACGGAATCCGCCCTGTCAGAGGGGTAGAAAAGGTGGGGTTCCTCTTCCAGGACCACCACCCTCTCCCTGTCCCTTCCTCGCCAAGAGTTATTCCTCCCCGCGTCCTGTCCCCTTCGTCCTAGGTCCCCAGGCTGCGGGCCGGCATGGGAGGGGTTAACTCTGGAGGTACCGGCTGGGCTCACAGTACCTGCCGCCGCCGCCGCCGCCGGTGGGAGGGACGAAGAAGCGGGAGCCGCCTGGGCGCCAGGAGCGCTCCAGTCTGGCGGGGTGCGGCGCGTGGAGCGGGCAGCCGGGGCTCGGCGCGGCCGCGGCTCGGCGAGGCCGGGGGCGTCCGCCAGGGGGCGCGCCGCGACGGGGCGGGAGGGGCCGTCTGGTCTGGAGAATTAGCACTGGGGACGGGCGCGCGCGCGGGTCCCCAGCACATCTGGGCGAGAGCTGCGCGGCTGGAACCGAGGGGGCGCCGAGCGCAGATCTGGAGCCGCAGAGCCACCGCGCAGCTGGGGCCCTTCGAAGCGCTCGAGGCGCACATCTGGAACCTCGAGAGGGGGCCGCGCGGCGCGCAGCTGGACCAAGAGAAGGGGGCGGCGGCTACACAGCTGGACTGAAGGGGGTGGGGTCGGTCCTGGGCGGCTGGCAAAGGGGAGGGCTGAGAGTCGCCGGGGACTGGAGCATGGGACGGCGCGCCTAAAGGGCTGAGGTGAGGACGGGGCCTGGGACCCCGAAAGGAAGAGAGGAAAGAGGCGCACGAGAGCAAGGGAGGAAGATGCAACTGACTCGCTGCTGCTTCGTGTTCCTAGTGCAGGGCAGCCTCTATCTGGTGAGTGGTCTGCGGGGAGCGGCGCGGAGGGGCGGGGGCCTGGAGTATTGGGGGAGAGCGCGGGAAGCTTCCGAGCCCGGAAACTTTCTCCTTTCCCCCCCCCCCAGCATCCCCGGCCCGGAGGAGACGCCTGGAGGCTGGGGGGAGAGGGCGGGTCCGAGGACGGAGGCTGTACCGAAGGGGTTAATAGGGGCGGGGAGAGGGTGCTTGGCTGGCCCACCCACCGGCGGCTGGTGGCGGGATGTGCGACGAGCACGAGGGTAAAGGCCACCAGCGGATCGCCAAGGGTTACTCGACCCTTTCCGCGCGACCCGGGACGCGCGGAAGGCGAGTGGGCGGTGGGTTGTGGAGCTGGTGACCTGCCAGGTCAGGGGGCGTGGGCTTTCTCCGACCTCGAGGACCCTGAGGGCCCCAGGCTTGGGTCCCCAGCGCGCGGAGGCTGTCCAGGCAGGGGGCGGCCCCCTCGTCCCTCGCTCCCGCCTTCCCTCCCGCTCCCTCCCTCCCCGCCTGTTGTTTTCCTCTTCTCTCCCGGCTGCGCGCAGCTCGAGCCCCACAGGACCTGGGCAGGCGGCTCCCGCCCCGGGCGCTCGCGGCAGCTGAGCGGAGCGTTCGGAACCCGGTCCCCGTGCGCTCGCTCGCGGCTTCCCGGAGGCCAGCGACGCCGGGGAATCCCACCCCAGCCCCCAGCCTGGGGCTTCACTCCCCTCGGAAACCTCCACCCCAATCCTGTCGTGGAGAAGCCTCGACCCACGTCTGGATCTGCCCCATTCCTCAAAACAATAATCCCCTTTGCCGCTTGCTCTTTGCCACTGTGGGGAAGAACCCTTCCCTTCTCCATCCCCACCTGCAATCTTTCTCCCCCTCCTTCAGCCATTCAGCCATCCGTGATCCCCAGGGCCAAGAACACACAGGTTTGCAGCCTGGAGCCCAGCATCCCCTCCTGGCTGTCCCTCCACCCTTGATCTGGGGCCTAGCAGGCCAGGGCACCGCTTATATTGTGGGTGTGGCCAGGGCCCGAACAGGGGGTGTGAAGACCCCAAACCCTTTTGGAGCCCTTTGGCATTCTCCCATCCTCACGCCAGGGTCAGCAGCGAGTCCAGATGCTACCAGCTGTGAGCGGGTCCCCTGGTGCTGGTAACACAAACAAAAAGCAAGTCCTCCCTTCAAAAGCTGAGTAAACACACCAGGCAGCTGCCCTCAGGAAACCTTGTCTACTCCCTGACACCCTTATGAGCTGGGCTGTGTTGCAGCCAGGTCAGACGGTCCTGCAGGCCCTCCCCA
This sequence comes from Smutsia gigantea, assembly GCA_032199065.1. Lineage (NCBI taxonomy): Eukaryota > Metazoa > Chordata > Mammalia > Pholidota > Manidae > Smutsia > Smutsia gigantea. The sequence goes on along the minus strand of JAVSCE010013179.1, from coordinate 71,425 downwards.
CAGCCCCTCCAGGTGGCCTCATCCAGGTTGTCGCCTGTTGCCATAGCTGACCCAGCAGAGGCTGGCTGCTGCTTCACAGTCTTACAGGAGATTTCTGGTGGGGATGGGGCTGGATAAAACCCCTATAAAGGGACACATCTGGTCTGTGAGGCCAGGAGTGTGCATTGGAATGGGAGGGCTGACCCTATGTGACTTTGCCTTATAGTGATGTAACCTTTGAGTCCCGGTGTCCTCATCTGTGAAATGGGAATAGTACCTCCAACTTCATAGTGCAGAGTAAGGTCCTGCCATGTCATCATCAGGGGTCCCCAGAGGAGTGTTTCCTGGGTGTGGAATGCACTCCAGGTCTGCCCCCTGGTCCTCTTGCCAAAACCCAAACTGCATTTGCACTTGACAGAGAATTTCACTGGGCTGTTTTCTGTTGGTTCTCTTTGCCTCTGAGGGCAGAACTACCCTAGGATGAGGTGGTGTCTCACCCACCAGATGAGGAAGGCCCAAAAGACAAGGGCTGTACCTCTCCTGTCAAACTGGGGGCTCTTCCAGCATAGGGTGGAGCTGTCCTCTGACTCTGGCTCTTTGAAGGCAGAGACTGTGCCTCTCCCATCAGCCTGGGAATTTTCCAGAAGCAGGGACTCCACCTCTCCTATAACAGTGGGGGCTCTGTTAGCACAGGGACATGCTTCTGTCATCGATGAACCTCTCCCAAGATCAGGAGCTGGGCCCCCCAGATCAGACTGGTGGCTCCCGAGGGATAGGAGCTGTGTACCTCTGGTGCCACGGTCCACTGGAGAGGATTCTCTCTTATCCTTTCAGACTTTAAAAAGTGGCCAGAGGCAGGACAGTAGGGAGAGGAGGTGGGTGTGACCTGAGTGTCGGAACATAAGTTGGGACCATAACACCACCCACAGTGTACACCCAGCCCCCTGCATCAGTGGGCAGGAGCTCTCAGCCCCTAGTCAGTGGAAGGCACAGGCAGAGAGCTGATGCCGGTGGCGTAGCATGGTGGCCCAGAACTCCTGCATTCTCTGGGGACAGGGCTCTCACTCTCTTCCCAATGCCCTCCACAGGTCATCTATGGCCAGGATGATGGTCCTCCCGGCTCAGAGGACTCTGAGCACGATGACCATGAGAGCCAGCCCCGGCCCCGGATGCCTCGGAAACGGGGCCACATCTCACTTAAGTCCCGCCCCATGGCCAACTCCACTCTCCTGGGGCTGCTGGCTCCACCCGGGGAGGGATGGGGGGTCCTTGGGCAGCCTCCCAACCGCCCAAACCACAGCCCCCCATCTTCAGCCAAGGTGAAGAAAATCTTTGGCTGGGGTGACTTCTACTCCAACATCAAGACGGTAGCCCTGAACCTGCTTGTCACAGGGAAGATCGTGGACCACGGCAACGGGACCTTCAGCGTCCACTTCCAACACAATGCCACTGGCCAGGGCAACATCTCCATTAGCCTTGTGCCCCCCAGTAAAGCTGTAGAGTTCCACCAGGAGCAGCAGATCTTCATCGAAGCCAAGGCCTCCAAAATCTTCAATTGCCGAATGGAGTGGGAGAAGGTGGAACGGGGCCGCCGGACCTCCCTCTGCACCCACGACCCAGCCAAGACCTGCTCTCGAGACCATGCCCAAAGCTCAGCCACCTGGAGCTGCTCCCAGCCCTTCAAAGTCGTCTGTGTCTACATCGCCTTCTACAGCACAGACTATAGGCTCGTCCAGAAGGTGTGCCCAGATTACAACTACCACAGCGATACCCCCTACTACCCCTCTGGGTGACCCTGGGGAGGCCAGAGAGGCCAGGCCAGGGCTGGATGGACAGGCCTGCCCACGCAGGAGGCCAGCCGTCTGGGTACTGGGCAGAGCAGGGGAGGGGCCTCAGGCAGGGATGGGGGCGGAGAGGAGATGCCAAGTGGGGCCAGGGCCGAGTCTCAAGTGTCAGGGAAGGGCTCCCCAGTGCTGGCCCCAGCCTGAGGTCGTGAAGTGACTGGGACAAAGGAGCACTGGAGGAAGGGTAGGTTCCCTGGGCAGCTCACAGGGCTTCCTTACCGAGGGACAGGAAGATGCTGGGTCCAGGAGGCCCCTGGGGCTTGCAGACCAGTGTGGCCCCAGTCAAGTCATGGAGAGAGGCCTAAGGCCTTGGCCCCCTCCTTGCCTTCCTGAGGTAAGAAAAGCAAGAAGGAGAGGGGCTTCATAAGCACGGACACCAAGTAGGCAACGAAGGATGGCTGAGATGTGGCTTCCTGGGAGCCAGCGCGGGTGGGGGGAGGAGGAGGAGCTCTCCAGCCCTGCTCAGTGGGCAGCCCTGAGCCCCTTGTCCTGGACTGCGGACTGCGCTCAGCTTGAGGCTGAAGTGACCCTCAGAGTCTTTGATGTCTTACAAATAGACTATCTGCCCCAGCCAGGCCGTCCCTTTCCAAAATTCCCTCTCCTGCCATTGCTCCATGCCTCTGCCCACCCTCATGCTGCTGGGACACCCATCCTTAAGCTGGAACAGAGGGTGATTGTGGTTCTCGTAGCACCAAGGCCACAGTGGAAGCCCACCCGTGCGCTGAGTGTCCCTCCTCTGCCCCACCTGCTGCTGGCTCCTGTGGGAGTGCCCATGTCCAGCAAGCAATCCTTCACTAGCCAGCCTTGCCCTTCAGACTAGGGCTCACCCACAGAGGGATGGCGCTATCCCTCCTGGCCTGTAGGCCCTCAGCTGGGGCTGGGTGAGGCCAGAGTGCAGAGGGCATGCTGGACCTGTTCCCTAGTGTCTTTCTTGGGGGGTGGGTGGGGGGGAGGGGGAGGGAAGTCTTGTGAAATCACCTGATCGTTGACTTTTGTGTGCAGAATCCTGCTCTGGAGCAGGGAATAAAGCTTTCCCTGGGGCATTAGTTGTGAGTTGTCCTCGGGGGAAGGAAGGGCCCTGGGTGCCCCACAGTCCAGCCAGCATTTCTCAGATGGTGCAGAACATTTCCTGGAGACCAGGGCTGCTGGGCTCCAACAGCTGTGGAGCTGCTGCTCGCTGAAGGCTCCAGGGCTTCTCTCTCCGGGCCCCTTCTGAGTTACCAGGAGGGCTGGGCCAACTCTGTGCTTGGTGCTCTTGTGGGAAAGGGGTGGCATCTGCAAAGCAGCTTGGGAAGCAAGAGCTAGCAGGCAGGATGGGCCGCATAAGAGAGCTCCGCGTCACCTCCCCGGCTGCTATCTGGGCGCAGTGGTGGTGGTCGGGTGGGGAGCAGGGGCTGGCTCTGTCAGTGTTTTGCTCGGTAGCCTTGGGCAAGTCCATTCTTCTCTCTGGATCCCTTTCTGTTTTTTCTCTGTACAATGAGCGTGCCCAGCCCAGAGGTTCTCAGATGGAGTGGATGTCTGAATCACCAAGGGGGTTCATGAAAACACAGCTTTCTGGGTCCTAATTTAGCTGGTCTGGAATGGGGCATAAGAATTTGCCTTAATAATGAGGTCCAGGTAGACCTGATGCTTTTGGTCCTGGGACCACACTCTGAGGACCACTCAGATAACCTCTTAAGTCCCTTTCTGGCCCCAGCTCCTTAGGATGAGGAGACACCTCTGATGCCCTCTTCCAGTGATGACTTCCAGCTGCTGCTGGGAAAGTCCCCTGGAAAGGGTCCTTTCAGGGACTCACAGGTATTGGGTTTCCAAGCTGATGACATGCTTGTGCAGGAAAAGCTGGGGACTAAAGGTGCCTTGAAAGCAGCCATCCTCTGCCCCAGCTGATAGAATGGATGGCTGCTGGTGGTCCCTCATCTGGGAGTTAGCTGGGCCTTTTGGGGCTCGGTGAGGGGAGGACTGGGCCCCCACTAAGATCACGGTGCCCTCTCTCTGGAGGTCATTTTAGGTCTGCTCTCTTGGGAAGGTGTCACTTAGGTTCCCAGGTCCCTTTTGGCCCTGTAGCCTCAGTAAGGACAGTTCTAGCATGAGGGTAGGATGGTCTCACCACCCCTACCCTGTCTCCCCTGCCCACCAGCACAGACCAATGCCTCTAACACTGCACAGCAGAGCTGGGGTTGGGGCTCAGAAGCCCTCTTGCTGTAGAAGTGACTGAGGAAGTGCACACAATTTGAGCTCACCCTCCCATTCCAGCTTCTCTCCCTGCACTAGGCTTCCCAGGAACATGTCCCCTGAGCAGAGATTTGAGACACTCCCCCGACTCCTCTATGCCCTCTCTCCCATCCCACCCTGGGGACAGGTGCTTAGAACTCAGAGAGGCCCTGGAGCTCAGACCCTGCCATGGGGGTGTGGGTGGCAGCTGCTGGATCTGATGTGTTCTCCTACCTGCGGATGCCCACCATGCACCACTGCCCCTACAGCCCTGTGGGCACTGGGGGAGGACAGCAAGGGTGGTGGCCCTGGGCCCTGCACCTGGCCTGGCCGAACTACCCCCAGGACCTGGGGGCACTCTGACCCACCTGCTCTGGCTCCTCGCCTCCTGTGGAGAGCCAGATGCTGCCGACAGCTGGAGGCTGGCCTGCCTGGCACACAGTTGGGCCTGCGCAGAGGGTGGGTTCACTTTAATAACTTCATTTCACTGGCACGCACACTCCGCCGCCTCATCCCTCCTTTTCTGCCATCCCCATAACCCAGCTGCTCTTAGCTAGGATCTTGCTAGGATTTCTTCCTGGCTCATAGTTGTTTTGGAGTAGCCCTCTGGCCCCTGCTATCCCTGCCATCACCGGGTCCTTCCTGTGCCCCTTGGTCCTCACAAGGGGAAGGGTCCATCCAACTGCCTCTGGCTGCCAAGGCCCTGACTCTGCCCCTGGTGAGAGTGTCTGTGACATCGGGCACCCCATGCTCTGAGGCGCTGCTCTTGCCGTTCAGACACTCTCAGGACAGTGCCCTCCTCGGGAAGGAGTCTGTCTCCTTCCCCAGAGAGAAGCTCTGAGTCCTACTCTCACCCCAACACTTTGGCCCCCCACCACTGCCCTTCAGGGACCAGGCTGCTTACCATTCAGCTCAACCTACTCAACTGAGTGGAGCCTTGGGACAAGTCTACCAGACCAGGGGCTCTTTGAGGACACACCCTGTACCTCCCACGTCAGACTGAAGAGCCCCTGAGACTGAGATCTGCGTCTCCCTCTTAGAACTGGGGTCTCCCTGAGGGCAAGAACTGCAATATGGATGCAGGGGGAAAGCTTGCTCTTTTCTAAGCATCAGAATACCTGGAGACTGCCTTTGTCCTCCGGCCTGGCACACAGGCGTTATCTGGGCCCCAGTGGTCCCATCTCTAATGGAGTGAATCTTCCCAGCGGCCTGTGAAGCTAAAAGAGGGTATACATGTTAGGTCAACTGGCAGCAATGCTGAGTCTGTGAATGAAACTTAAGACAAAAGCGAATGGGCGTGTGGGTCCCTCCTCCCTCCTTTCCCCTCCCAGAACCCTCATTCTCCTTTCCTGAGATGAGCAAGTGGGAACTGAGTCTCCATCGCCCCCCAATCCTCGCAGGAATGCAGGTGGGAGACTCCTGAGGCTAGCCCCAAGCCTCCATGCTCAGAGCTGCAAAGGTGGTGGCTGGGGAGGAGGCTGGGAGAAGGGCGTGTATGGGGGGTGGAGGCAGCCAAAGGTCATGGGGTGACAGGGGCCTGGATTACTAAGGGGGTAGGTGTAGAGGGGTGTGGGAGACACGATGACCCTGTTTCTCTGTGATGGGAAGGGATCCAGTGTCATGGTTGGGAGTGGGAGAGCCTCTGAGCCCTGTGGTACTGCCAGGAGGAACGGGGGGCTGGGGTGACAGGCGAGGACAGGCACTGCCAGCCCCTCCATGTGGAAGCAAGATCGGGTGGAAGATGGCACCTGCGTTTATGCCAGAGTCCTGGGGTGGTCGCTGCTGCCATCACCAAGGCACAAATGCCAGAGGAGACCTGGCACTCGGCTGTTGGGTGCTGAGTTCTGGTTCCACAGGGGACCCTGTTTCCTGTTGGCCTGCCAAGTTCAAAGGCTTATCTGATAACAACTCGAGTGAAGGATGCCTAGTTCAAAGTCTCCCAGTTCACTGTCTCAGGGCCACCTAGCTCGATGATCCCCAGAGACAAGCTGGTCCCTGCTGAGGAACTGGCAACACGAGTGGACAGGAATATATATCTGGGTCCTCATTCTGGGGACGTATTAGCTGGGGGCCTTGGACAAATGGCATAATCTCTCAGAGCCTCCTTCTGTGAAAAAGTAGGGCTGTACCTATCTTGGAGCATTGCTGGGAAAATCTGTGACTCAACGAATGTTACTTCCTCCTCTCTTGTTTTCAAAGGGGGGTTTTGTTAAGTTCGGCTTTGCTCTCGCTATGGCTAGAAGTTGGAGACTTGGGTTCCTGTCCTGGTTCTGCCCCACAGAGCATGAGATCGCTACTTGTCCCATAGTATCTATTTCCCCTTTCTCCATAGTAATGGCATCCTCAGTTTTTAGCGGGGCATATGGCTGCCTGAAACAGTACTACATTTCTCTGCCTCCCTTTAAACCAAAGGGTTATTTGGCAACTTCCAGGAAGACAGCTGATGTATACTCTTGGCCTCTTCTTTCTTCCATCTTTCATCCTGCTGCCTGGAATATGTTTGTGATTGCTGGAGCTCTAGCTGCCACATTAGACCATGGGAATGAGAGTTACATCCCAAAAGGAGCAGAGTGATGAACTAGAAGAAGTCTCAGTCCCTGAGAACTTTGTTAAATAGAAAATTTTGCGGACTAGAAATACCATACCAGCTTTAGGTTGCCTTTGTTCTAATTTTTATGAGAGAAAAATCAAATTTCTATCTTAGTTAAGCCACTGTGCTTTGGGTTTCCATTCCTTATAGATAAATCTAGCCCTACCTGATTCCTTGGATGTGTTTGAACACTTCACTTCTGTGGACCTGTTTCTTTATCTGTAGAAATGACATAATGCTGACGTGTCTTGCTGCACATCAGAGAGGTCTTACAGACTCATAGGCAAGAATGAACTTGGGAAGGCACCGGTGCTCCTCCTGCCTCTGGCATCGAGGCACACAGCCTCCATTTTTGGAGGTGGACCAAGTTGCTGCTGCATTGCAGGGAACTCTCTAGCCTTCCGGAAAGGCCTCCAGTCTCCAAGTTTAGCCCCCACACATCTGAGGCCCTTCCACATTCTGATGTTGGTGACACACAATCCTCGTTAAGGGCCTGAGTGATCCCAGCCAGATGGGATCCTAATTTAATTAAAACCCTTTAATTACCTGCAACAACACAGCTTTGGAAGGCCAATGCAGAGGGGCCTGTGACGGGAGGGGGGTGCTCGACAGGGCAGAGCGGTGGCTGCCCTCCCATCACTCAGGGAACCCAGGGTTTCATAGAGGTTTTCCCAACTGCACAGAACAGCCAGTGTGGCCCCTGCTTCTGGCCTGGTCTACAGCCAAGTGGGGAGGGGGGCAAGCCAGGCCCCAGGGAGCAGAGCAGTGGGCTCTTGAAGCTGAAGCTGTCAGTGTTGGTTTTGTGCAACCAGCATAGGCTGTTTAAGCTCAGGTCTGAGCCCTCCTAAGACCCTGGGCCTGCCCAGAACCCTCTGGGTGGAAGCAGGTATGGTTCTGATTCCTCATGAACTGGGTTGGCTTAAGAAACAGGGGTGCCTCCATATCGACCAACGGAGAGCCATGGCCCTGAGAAAAGTCTTTCAAGGTGGTGTCACTTGGGCAGGGGAACAAAAGAGAGTGACTCAGGTGGGCTGCAGAGGGCTGTTTGTCTCTTGGGAACCAGTAAGGACCCCGTGTGGTACTGGGCCTCAATGGGCTCCCCCACCTCTCATGGAGGCAGAAGGAAGGCCAGGCCAGAGCTTGCCAAGCCTTGGCAGGGGCAGATTCTATATCCCAGACTGTGAGCTGGGCTATTGTTAAGCCTTGTGGACACGATACATTAATACCCCTCTGTTCTCCTTTAGTACTTATTCATTCAACAAATATTGTTTAATAAAGCCTCTGAAAGTTCCAGCTGGTCTCCACAGTGCTAGGAGATCGTGGGGGAAGAGGTTTCACTTCACACTTGAGCCATGGCCTTAAAGGAAATGTTCTATTGAGGTCAGTGTGAAAGGAAATGTTCTATGGGGGTCAGTGTAATGTCAATGGCAGGAGAAACCCAAGAGGAAGGAGAAACTCAAGGGGAGAAGCTGAAGCCACTAGGCTCTGAAAGTCCACGGTCTTATGTTCATCCTGCCAAAGCCGCAGCCAGGAGCTCTGTGGTTTGCACCACTGTACACGCGCCCAGTGCCCAGGCCTCTGCCACCCCGCCCCCCATCCTCTTCCTCTCTTCCAGCACCCAGCCTCAACTCCTCCCTCCATCTGGCTTCCTCCGTTATCCCCTAGCATCCCCAGCCCTCCCTAAAGAGCCTGCTCCTAACTCTGACTCAGTTGTGTGCCTGTCAACTTGGGGACGGTCACAGCAGGAAATGTGGATGGCCCCTAACTAAAGAGAGACTGGACACAGGCACTGTCTCCCCTCAGACTGGAGACTCCATGAAGGCGAGGGCTCTGTGTCCCTGGTCCTTCCTCTGAGGCCTCTAATGAGCCCTGGAACTCAGGGCTCCTGCACGCCCGCCTCTCCACGGAGGTCATCTCTTGTTGGACGGCAAGCTGTGGTGTGATCACAGCCTTCACCCTGACAGCTGCGGAGAGGAAGTGACGAGTGAGGACAGGCTGCTGCACTCCCACATGCCCAGGCCCTCCTGGCTAGAGGAAGTGGGGGGCAGGAGCAGAGGAGGCAGCAAGTCTGAGTTGGCACACCCCTCCTCCCACCTGTCCCTGATATTGGATGTTGTGTCTTCAGAAGGGTCTCCAGAGACCCAGGTTGGCTCCTGGGTCATAGTGAGAGGCAGAGGCTCACCCTGAATTGCTGAGTCATAGGAAGAGCCAGGGCCTTCTAGCTTCTAACCCAGTACCTGCTCTTTCCATTATACCAGGTCTCCTGTCCCAGATCTCATGGCCAGGTGCGGGTGGGCCCACCTGGGAAAGAATGACCTGCTCAGTCCCAGGGACCCTGGGCTTCCCCACCTAAGGTCACAGCAAGGTCATGCCCCAGCTACAATGTGTTTGAAGAGAGCTGAGTTTGAGTCTCAGTTGCATGTAGTCTTGACCTAGTCCCCTCGCCTCTTGGGGCCTTGGATAGCAGCTCTTCCCTGACCTGCTCACAGGGTTACTGGGAGGAACTGGCTCTGGGATGGTGGTGCCTTGTCAGTGCATGGCTATTGTCATCTAGCGCCTCCTGCCTGGCGCCTCCCACCCAGTTGGGGCTCACAGGCATCACAGAACCGCACGGGGAAGGGGGAGAGGGCTGCTTTTTCTTCTTGGGGCAGGCAAGTGCCAGTGGTTGAGAACATGGATCCTGGAGCCAGGTTTCCTGGATTCATGTCCTTGTTCTGCCCTTTCCTCATAGTAGACTTTGCGCAAGTTCCTGAACATTTTTTGTGTCTCAATTTCTCCGTCTGTAAAATGGGGATGATCTTTACCTGTAAGAGAATGCTCTGAGTTGGAATGTCTGAAGCAGTTGAAACTGTGTTTGGCACAGAGGCAGCCTTGAGGTGAGCTGCTCCGAGTACAGTCCCACTTTAGCCTGCCTGACCCTGGCCAAGCGTGAGTGGGCGGGAGAAGAATGACCATGGGCACCCCCATTCCTTGCTGCAGGAAGAATGTGCAGCAAAAAGCCCACAAAGTCGGAAGTCTGTCACATCTACGAAAAATGACAGACACAGAAATCTAGTTTTGTTTTCCTTGATTCTGGCCAAGATATGGGGCCCTTGGTTGCATCCCTACTGTTCCTTGGGCCCAGAATTCCACTTCTGCACTCCAGAAGCTGCTATGGACACTGAGCGGGTTCATCTGTGTGCTCCCCCGGGACCTCTATCCTTGAACATAACACAAGGCTCAGAAAATGCAGGTGGCCAAAAAGGCTTTATTTAGAAGCATGGAGTCAAACACGCAGAGCACTCAGCGAGGCGTACTCTGCAGACTGAGGCAGTTGCTAAGGGTCCCCCTGCCTTGCCTTGCCCCACCCGCCACCTCACCAGTCTTTACCACCTCCACGCATCACCTCTACCTGATGGATCAGGTTCTTATCAGCCTGGATGGCCCCTGGTCCCTGGCTGGTACTCCTGGGAACTGGGAGTGTGAAACATGATCATCTCTGGCAGCACTGAAGGGTGAGTCCCTGAGGACCAAGCCTTTCATGACCCATTTCTTCTACTTAGAGGGGCCAAGAGCACAGGTAACACACTTGGCCAGTAACTCTTGTTGACTCATGGATGAACTCTGAACTCAACTTCTTTCACAGGGACAGGGAGACAGAGATGGAAAGAGACATAGGTCAAGAGGCAGCTAAACCCTGCCAGGCGGCATATACAGCAGATGAGAATGATGCTGGCTTGGGGAAATGGGCAGGAGGGGGACCCGAGAGTGTGCAAAGGTACATAAATGCCCCATTTACCAGTCTTGGCAGCTCCCAGGCCCGGGCTAGGAGGGGCCTGCGGCTGCTTAGTCAGGCTCTGCCATCTGCCATGTCTCAGCAGAGAGCAGCCTTGGAGGGCTCGGTGTAGGCAGAGCTTGTTTCTCTTTGATGCGGCAGGATCAGGCTCAAGATGTCGCTGCAGTGAGTGGGACAGGAGACAGGGAGAGAAATGTCTAGGAAAGCAGGGGTGAAATACCTGGAAGCTTCCATGTTCCAGGAGGAGGGAAAGACGAGGAGCAAAAATGAGGGAAAAAGGAGAAGCTGAAGGACACTGGGTAGAAAAGACAGGCTTGATTCAGGAGGTGCATGTCACCATCCTTCTCTGGCGCCTCGGAAGCCAGCAACAGCCCAGGAAACAGGCGCCGGGGCCCCCAAGTCACGCATGTCCTCTCCCTCTGCCCTGTTTTCACACCTACAAGCCCTGGCTCTTACTTTCCTCTTTAGGCTGCCTAGTGTCAAGCACTCCTAGCCTTTGGAGACCATGACAATGACGACAGGATGACCATACATGAAGAATGAAAGAGCAATTCTAAGTGACAGAAAGATTCATTGCAGGCTCTTTCCTAAGACCTCTGTGGTCTCAGGTCCTCCATACACTGCAGCCTCAGACCCTGCGACACAAGGCTGGTGGGGCCACGGAGGGTCCTTTTCCACAGAAGATCCTCATACTCCCAAATGTACCCATTTCAGCTTATCAATACAGATTTATATTCCATTTCAACAAATCTCAAAAGGAAATGGACTCAAAAGGCTACATGTGGCTTAGGGTAGAACAAACAAGAATTACATTGCAATAACAATAACATCAGTACAGTTTACTTTCTGGAGCAGTAATGGCACCTTATTAAGGACTAAACATGTATTTTCTCATTAATTTCGCACAAGAACTCCATGAGATACATTCTACAGATGAGGAAACAAAGGCTTTATACAGACAAGTGCTTCAGCCAAGATCCTGAATGGTGGTGCGAGGTCAGAGCCCAGCTCCTGGACTCTAGATGCCGTTCTGGCCAAACCCCAACCTTGGCTAGACGCTCATGCTGTCTGCACCCTAACCACCTCCTCCTCAGCAACTAATTCAGATCTCTCCTCTAATCCCCCACTTACCCAGGAATTCTCAGCTGTTGACCTCATTTCCTACTTGACATTGAAAAACATACAGTCACCAGATGCAAAGTTGCTCAATCTCCCACTATCAGACAAACCCACTTGTGTCTGTGGACTTTCCTCATGCCCAGAGAGAGGGTGTCCCCCTCTTCCTACTCAAGCCCACCCCCTCTTCCCAGTGCTCTCAGAACCTCACGGCACAGCCAGCCCCTCTCTATTGCACTGAAGCTCTATTTACTCTCTACTGGATCCTTCTCATCAGCTTGAAACAGGCTCACGTCTTTCATCTTTCAGGAGAAAATAAAACACTTTCCCTACTTATTTCCCTCCTCTGGTCACAGCCCACATTTTCCTTCCCTTTCCAGCCACCCTCAGACACTTGCCCATCCTCCAAATCTTGTTACTCACCTCCCACCCACTCCTCCCTTTCCTGAAATGACCCTGGCTGAGGTCACCAATGACTTCCATGGTGCTAGCTCCAATAGGCATTTTAAAATTCTTTCTCTGATTTGACAGTATCTGACACTTTTCACAGTTTTGTATTGGTTCTCTTGACATCTATTTTCTTCCTATCTATCTCTGGCCACTTCTCCTCCTTTGTGGCTTACCTTCCTCTACCAGCCTTTATACAAGAGTTCCTTAAAGTTTAGTCCTGGGCCCCTACTCTCCTTACTCTATACTCAATTATACCTATAGGCCAGTATCTTCCAGAACATGCTCTCCAGGCCTGATCTCTCCTCTGAGTTTCAGGCTCATGAATTCAACAGCCCATGTGATACTTCCATTTGGATTTCTCAAGGCATCTCATAATCCACATGTAAAAGGAAATTAATGATCTTTTTTTCTCCAAGCCTGTTTATCTTCCCAGTGGTCTCTGTTTTGGTGAATCCACTAGTTACCTCTTTGTCCATATTCTCTCCAATCCATCAAGTTTTGCCAAATTTCCCCTAAATCTCTCAAATACATCTACTTTTCTCCAGCTCTGCTACCTCCCTAGTTCAAGTCCTGTTATCTCTTGCCTTCCTCCATCCCCATCCCCAACATTTTCTATAGTCCAAAGATCTCAATAAAATGAAAATCTTGTCACCACTCCTGCTTAAAACTCTTCAATGATTCTCCCACTGTTCCTAGTCTCTAAGTGCCTCAATCCTAAATGTGACCTATGCAGGTCCTCCCAGACCTGGCTACTGGCTTGCTCTCACACTCTCCACACTGCCGCCACCAGCCTTCTTTGGGCTCCTGGAACACACCAAGCTCCCTGACTCAGGGCTTTATGTGGGCCATTTCTTCTGTATGGAATGCGCCTCTCCAACAGTACACCAGCTCTTCATCCTTCAGCTCTCATTTCAAAAGCTGCTTTTTTAGGGAAGTCTTTCTGATCTCCCAAAAGATTAATTCCTTACTTAGAGGCTCTCATGGTGCCTATACAGTTCTTTCAGTGTTCACCATGGTTTGACATCATGTATTTGTAGGATTCTTAAGGACATTCTCCCCATTAGACTCTCAGCTTCCGTGAGGACAGTGAGCAGTTAGTGTTACTGTTTATCCCTAGAAATTAGTCCAGTCCTTGACACATCAGACATTGAATGCAAAGAAAACAGAAAGGGTTCTAAAACTTCATTCTTAAAAAGCCAAACCAAGGCAAGGTTCTTAACTTCAGTGGGCGCAGACAACCCTGGGGATCACCCATTGGCATGCTGGGGGATACAACTCTCAAACATCCTTTTTTTTTTTCCCTCTGTAACTTTTGTTCACAAGTAATGGGGGCAGGAAAGATAACACTATGGAGACCACAATCCCCTGGAACAACTGAAGACTATATTGGATAAAATACCAGTGTATATACCTATTTTTCATAGTGTTTCAATAAAATATACACTTTCCATACTGGTAAGAGATAAGAATAAAAACATTTACCCAGAGAAATGAAAATGTGTAATATGATTATTGGTTCATGTATCAATGTCAATCTACAGATTTCTAAAAAAGTACTTCATTTTTCCATAAACAAAGTGCCTTTTAAATGCTGTGGGGTAACAGGAAGTAACGTTGGAGATGTTGGAGGACAAATCTGAAACCATACTTGTGTGCTAGAGCTGGCTCACACTGGCTTTCTAGAGCCAATCATTAAATGTTTAGGAATTTTGAGAGCTGGTTGTTAAATAGCCAATTAAAAGTTAAATTGTATTAATGTGCAGTTAACAGCAACTCAAAATTCATCTCTTCCTAATTCTTTTACATCTTACTATTTATTGCCCATATTGAGATTATATGCATCTATTGTACCTGCATGATAGAAATACTACATAATGGTGAGCTATGCATCCCTTTCCAACTCTGCTCTCCATAATGTCACCTTGGAAGTTTTAAATGGGCCACTGTGGGAGTATTTACACCATGGGAACTGGCAAGTGGTACCAATCAGGGCTTCCATTTTTGGGAACTGAAGGTTGTATTTTTAGTAGCACGGCCCCGAACCAAACCACTGGCCCATGAAAACATTTGAAGGGTCTATAGCAGGAATGAAGCAAACTTACTAGGAAGATGGAGAGGTTGAAGAAGTGTAGAAACACATCTATCTTTAGGAAATAATTCTCAAAATTGTGTAAGAGTGGAAAGTGATTTTTTCAACTTAAAGCTATATTTTACAAACATGATTTTTATTACAAATACCAGTTACTAAAGCATCTGTAATTTCATGGAACCTGTACACCATTACCTCCAGACAAAAATAAGTGTGCTGACTAAATTGAGACATAAGTTCTTAAGAGTGGGTGGGAGATATTCCCTTCCTCTCCCCTTGCCAAACTTGAGAGTAGCTTGTGCTCAATGTTTGCTTGTGTCCATCAGTCTTGGTTTCTGCCTCCACCATTTGACAGAAACTGTTCTAAAATAACCACTGACCTCCTTACTGCTAAATTCAATAGCTTCTTTTCATCATTCAATGCAATGACCTCTCTGCTTCATTTCTATGGGCTACTCCCTTACCTCCTCTGTTAGACTGAATTAGTAGAGCAGAAATCCTACCTTCCACCCCAATCCTAGCCTAGTACGTTTGGCACCTTCTAGGTGCTCAACCATTGTTTGCTCCAACACCAGCCTGAGTTTTAATCCTGTGATCTTGAGAATGTCATCTCACTTCTCTGGGTGTCTCTTTGCACAGACATGGAATGATGGTGAACTATTTGGGGGCCCCTTTCTTCCCTTCAGTTTGTCAAAAGCTCACTTTAAGGATCCCGAGAAGGCTAAAGCTCTCCCCATTTTAAGTGAGTGCTAAGAGCAGCCATGTCCACTTCACTGCCAGGCAGGCTCTTGCATTTTCACTTTCTCTTCGATCCTTGGGGCTAGGCCCAAAAGCTGTTCCTTTGCCTGCTGTTGTTTTCTGGCCCAGAGCTAAGTTGAGTGACCTTGAGGAAGTTACATCCCAAGCTATACAATTGGGATGAATGGGAGCTGTACGAAACAAGCCTGCAAATGTTCTCAACTACTGTGAGATCTGTAAACTGTGGGTCCTGGTGCTACATTCCCGTACTTGGGTTATGCATACTTTATCTTCATAATGTTTTCCCTTTAGAGTTGATCCCCTTCAAACTCCTAATCAAGTTGCTTGTACTGAATTCCCTCAAGTCCATTCTTGTCTCTTAGAGCTGCAGGAATCAGAACCAAACAGTGTTTCAGATGCCACTTTCTACTCCAGCATTACAGGATTTATGGAGGGGGGTGATCACCCTGCTAATGACTTAGCAGCATAAAGATCCTATCAGTCAACAACACTGAAGTTTCACTCTCATTGGAGGCCAAAGCGTCTGGCTGTCCCAGCTCATATCTGCAAATACTTATCTTCCTACATTTGCTTTCTTGCTCGCTGTCTCCATGAAGTGTCCACCTGTTGGATCAAAGGCCCAGTCACCTCTGAAATTAAAAGGGGGAAAACATATCCACCTTGTGCATACACATCCATAAAGAACAGTCCAATGATACCTCTAGATTATTAGCAAGCTAATATGTTAGATTAGTCAGCAAGGCATTATAAATGACTCCAAATGATGAAGGGCAGAGTTCAGTGAAAAGTCATGAGATAGAAGAAACACACAGGGCCAGGCTGATTAAAAAGATAATTGATTGTGGAAAATAAGGTTGGGCTCCAGCCAAGAATTTGTCTTTGACAAAGATAAACTGAAGGATGCAATACAGTCATGTGGGTGGGGAGGGGGGCTCAGTCGCTGTTCTTTTATAGGAGTTGAAGGGCCAGAACAAAGCAACAGTCAATTTCTAAGTGCAGCTCAACTCCCCCTCTGTTTGTTGTTCTGCTCATAAACATACAAGCTGTTTCCTTTCATCTGCACAGGCTCACACAATTTGGAGAACCCACAACAGGTTTAAACAGATTTGTAAGTGAATGCGCAGAGAGGTGGTCAAGCGAGATCTTTGGCCTGAGCAAGGATCTTGATGTTTCTGGCTGGAATTTAAAAAATGGGGAATCTCTTCAAAGACCGAAAAGGCCAATAGATTACCAGTGATAAGAGAAAAGCATCTCTTAACTAAATTGTTAAAACCCATGAATGTGTTTGAGATTTAGTAACAGCTAATAACTAAATAAGTAATTAAACTGAGTCTAATAACAACACAGAGGAGTTTAATCTCCACACAGGGAATGGGAAAAAAAAGTTCCGAAGGATAGCCAGATACAGGGGGGCTGACGATAGGGAAGGAGGGTAGTTGGGGAATGATGCCAAATACTCATTTTGGCCCTGAAACTGCAACTCCAAAGGTTCTGTGAAACTACTTGCCTTGAAATTGTTTTGATAAATAAGCTATATCCTCGTGGAATTGAAATCTCCAACTGTTCCACTGGCACGGACATCTCTGCAGTGACAGCACATGCCCCAGATTGTGGAGTTAAGCTGAATTAAATTTCAGATGTGGGGGAGCTAAGGGAGGGGGACGTGGCAGTGGAAGGTTTATGAACAGTATGCCGGGGCTTTGATGTTGTCATAACCAGATGGCTTCAACTGTATCATTTAAACAAAAACAAACACATCCAAAGTAATATAATGATGACAGGAGAGGCATCGAGCAGCTTCACCTGTACCTGAAAGCCTAACAGCTTTGTCCCCACAGTGAAGCCCACACTAGAAATTCCATAAATATTGTAAAATCCCAGAAGAGACCTTCACCCTGCTGGAAGCTTGGTGCCATGATTGCTACTCTCCTGAGGACCTATCCCCTAAACCCATCAGCCCCAACTCAAGCTTTCTGAGAAGGAGGAAAGCAAATCTGAAGCAGGTTTGTCCTCCTGGGCCCTCTGAAGAATAGGCTGTCAGAGAAACCTTTCCAGGGCTTTGCTCTGGCTATCCCCACAAGGAGGACACTTTACCTCAGATTTCCCACCTCAGCATTTCAGAAATTGCACCGCCTTCAGTTACCTACATGATTTTTTCAGGGTACTACATGAGAACAGCTGTCACTCAACATCTTTTTGATCTTAGGCATGTCACTTGACTTCTCTGGGTTTCAACTTCTCTCATGTATAAAATGGGAAGATACTACCCTTATCACTTGTCCTACCAAACTCATCAAGTTGTTGGGAAGTTCAAATGAGATACTGTGCACGAAGGTTCGCTGGAAACTGAGGTCTGATGAGCAAATGCAGTTAACTTGAAGGACAACATGGGCAGGAGATTCTGTGCAAGCCCTGATTCCTGGGTGTGCGTGCTGGTCTGGAAAGTGGGGATGAGGAGGCACAGGGAGCTGCCGTAATGGGGAGATCTGGGCACCTCCTCACTTCGGTGATATTCAGGAGGAAACCAAGAAGTGCAATGGAGTGGTTTCCAGCAGGCAAAGCCTGTCTTCGGTTATACCAATGTGACTCCATTGTAGAGGTGGCAAGATGAATGAAAACTGAAAAATTGGGGAAGGCTAAAGTCACTGAAGGGAAATGGAAGGTGAAATACATTAAGTCTCCATCTAAAGTCAAGTAATAACACCTTGGCCAGATGGCCAATGCGTTTTCCAGTGTATCCCACTGCCCTCTCCCTGTCCAACACTACCATGATAAAGGCAGAGGAGCCTAGAGCATTCTTCTGAGCCTACTGGGAATTCAGGGATCACCTTTTCTGGAAACACATCAAGTCAGTGACAGAACCAGTCAGAGATAATAATTTCCCTTTATTTAATCTCCACATTCATGTCCCCTTGACCTCTTTATATTTAGCTAAGAGAAGAGAGACTGGGAATTTGGTCTTAAAACATGTAGGGTGCAGAAAAGCCCAATTCCATTATCTGCCTTGGCAGAGGCAGGAGCCCGGTCCCTCATGAGAACGTGGACTATGAGATACTCAAGGACAAGAGACAGGCAGATGCTGGTAGCTCACAAAGGAAACTTGAGATTAAGGAGATACAATAAATCCCTACTGCTTAGACGTTTCAATCTCTGCAAGCTGAAGGATCAAACCAGGCCTTCAAAATCCCTCAAGGAACTCAGACCTAAAAATAAGCCAGGTGAGTGAAACAAAAGACCAGAGATACCACACAGTACAAAATAGTAATTATTTATATTTTCAAAAAGAAAAAAATTTAACATTTGGAAGTTCTCCCTTGTAGGAAAGGGGCAAATCGGAAGGAACAGGACTGGCTCCTCTGCAGGTGGCAAGTCAGGTACAAACAGCTGAGCAATCTGGGCTGGGATTTTTTTCAGACAGCATTAATAATAAAATTTCCTTTTCTCTTCTTTTTGTTCTGTTTTTGTTTTTTTAGAAAAGACAGGGAGGGAGGAGAAATAAAATCAGAGAAAAATGCCAAAAAAACATTTTCCACAATATCTAAAAACAGAGAACATAGTTCTTGTCAAGACAGTATGAATTCTGGATGAATTATTTTTTCCAGTTTTCCACACCAATAAAGATTTTTTGCAAAAGCCACTGTATCAGAACACTCATCTTCCAGATCAAATAACCTCCTTGCCCTTTTGCCTTTACTTCATTTTTCGTAAAAGGATGTATTCTGTTCTTGCAAACAGTAAGTGCTAACAAGAGGGCTGCTCTTCGGATACTTGTATGGTGGTGAGGAGTTTGCATAAATATCCAAGTTTTAGCACAGTTGGATGGACTAAAATTTCTCTCAACATAAATACTACTGGAATCCACAAACTGATTTTTGAGAAATTCTGCAAAAATCCTTTCTTCTTTCCTTTTCCCTTCCCTTAAAACTATATATTTTTTTCCTTTTTGCTCCAGGCGCCTGATGATTTGTTCTGCTCAGTCAAATGCAGAAACGTTTCTCTGAAGTACCACCGCTGGAATGTCCTCAGGGCCAGGCCTAAGCTGAATCCCCATAGTACCAAACTCGGCCAGGCCAAAGGGAACACAGTGACGCAGCAACAGGGTTTTAATTGGGTTGAACAGCCCCAAGTCCCGGGCCCTTCCCTCCCCCCGTTCCCCCAAGTTTATTTAGTGCTGTTTAAAAGTCTGGGGCCACGGTGCAGTCTTTTCCCCCCACAACAGAGTGAAAGGTCCACAGATCACACTGTCTACCTGGTGGTCAGTGGCAGCAATGGTAGCTGCTGCTTCTAGAAAATAAATGGAGTCTTACAACAGGCAGGATCTTAGGACTGCTTCAGGCGCTTGCGTGGGGGTCCCAGAAAAGGGCACTGTGCTGAAGCCAGAGAGCGGTATGCCTCAGCCACCAAGTGGGGATGGGAGACCACCATTGACTTCCACCCAGAGGTCTCCAAGACGTCCGAAGCATGACTAGGAGAAACGTGCAGACATGGGTTACCAAAAGAGTGAACACAGGATAGCTACTTTCCCAGAGTTTGCTGTGAGGGGCGTCACTACAAGAAACCCCCAGAAAGGACCCTTGATATGCACGAGAATTTGCTTATGAGACAATATGCAGAGAGATGACCTGATTGTGGCTGTTGTCACTGTAAAAAACAGGACTTCAAGCCATTCTGCTCTCACATCCAAAAGGTGAAATGCTCCTCTCCCTTGTCAATCCTCTTCATATTCACTGGGGATGCTAATGAAGAGTAGGAGCCAGGGCTCTCTCCCTCCATGAGCTCTAAGCCGCCATCTGGCTTTGCCATTTCCTAGGCCCAGAACCACAGAGCAGATCAGAGCCTAGGGCCTATTTGATTATCAACAGGAGGGGAGAGCAGCCAGGCTCCACTGAATGGCTAACATCTAAAGTGCCCAGCAGAGGGGCACTCACTAGAACTGATCTTTAGTGGTCTCTTCCCTCCCTCTTTTGCCTCGATTGGTAATTCCTTTGAAACAATCTTAAAAACAGACTTAGAGGATGTTGTTTCTTTTTTGGGAGTATTTTATGTGGTGAATGACATTCACTCATCTACAAGTGCTACTGTGAGGGCTTCCTAAGGCCTGCTTCTCTTACTTGGGTTTTTTCCAACCTTTGCTCTCCACCACGCAAGTGAGCAGAACATGCTCCACTGAGAATTACTTCAGAAAGCAATATGGCCAGGTCATGTGTCACTTCAGATGAAGGACTAGACCTACTGGAGTGAACATTTCTTTCTCAAAACAGTATCTAATAACCTCATCTACTGATTATTCCTTCTCTTTTCTCCATTCCACAATCGACTGTGAGATACATTTTACTAAGTCATACAAAACGTACTTCTGTTCTCCCAGAGAACATGTCTACTTGTCTTTTATTAAGCCAGTGAGTGTGAAGTGAAGATGCTATCATTTGGGGCACACAGCTTTTTCAGGCCAGCAAGTTACCATTTTCATCAATTCTGATCACCTCAAGGAAGTAAAACACCTCACTTATCAGTCAGATTAGATCCATGAAAGCAAAACTGCCTTCCATGCCGAAGGGAAAGAGGAAAGCTCCGTACTACTAAAAGGTTAACGTAGCACCTAGCCTGTTTTACTCACTAATTCAAAGTCTTTCTCATTTCTCTAGCTATCCCAACTATCCTGAAAGCGCTTGGAAGATGCCAACTCACTAGTTGATGAAATCCACTGCCTGAGTTTTCAATTGATCTGCGCTGTGCAGGTCAGCCAAGATGAGAATTTCCGCAGCGTTCTCCACGGAGAGGTTACTGCAGAGGGCGTCCTCACACATGACCTTTAAGCGCTCCAGGGCATACTGTAAGACACAAAAGCACCGCTGTTGACAGGGCAAGAAGAGCTCTGGGCTGACTGCTACTGAAGCTGTTTTCTTCAGTGAATCAGCATGGTACTGGATGCCCAAACAAAACCTCACAGAGCATGAGAAGGCTCCTAGTGCAATTCTAAAATATGACCAGACTCTGAAGGCAGAAATGAAGACAGTTAAAATAAGCTGCACAGTGGCCATTCAAGTTCTCAAGTTTACCTATTAAAAATTGGCAATTATGGAGCAGACCCACATCCTCAAGTTTCCCCCACTGTGTCTATGATTAAAGTGTTTCTTCAGCCATCACCACCGACCCTCCCCTACATTGGGGCATTAGTCTGCTTCAAGTCAACAGGGACATTATATTTTAAATTTCTGTAATTCTTTCATTTACAGCCAGACTAGGGTGAAGCACAGTCCTTTTCAAGCACTGCCACTAGCCTGACAGGGTATCCCAGCTGGCCCATCAGGCTGCAAAAAGGAGCCCTGTGGTGACTTTCACCAGCATGTCTGCTACTAGTTGTTCCTGAATGAGGGTCAACCAAAGGCCTCTTTTTAAACAGAGAAGGATAAATGGAGTCTGTTTTTTTTGGATTGAGGTTAAGACTATCAGAGTAGAAGAACAAAGCAACAGAGAGCCCAGTGCCAGTTTGTAGTCTAACTTGCTATTTTCCAAGTAAAGGGTATAAATGATCTGGAAATGAAGGCCTATGTTAATAGGGGCCATACTTGACCTAGCTGATTTGTTTTGATGCAACTACACTACTTGCTCTCAAATATGAGAATATGAACTTATTAAGGAACTTCAGAGACAAAAGGCACAAAATAAAATGTCATTAATCAGTTCAGAGTTCATAAGAGAGCAGTGTGCTTTGAGGGCACCTACACTCTCTAGACAAGGCCTATCCTGAGGGCCTGAAAACTCAGTGGATGACACTATACTCCCCCCTTCAGGCTGAATCATGACAGTCAAACCAGGATAATTTTATTTTTATGAATTCTGGGTGAGGAGGCATATTTTCTGGCATTGTGATCTCCTATAGCCAAAAAGAGAGTTTTATTGGTTTTGGTGCAGCTTTAATTTTTTACATTTGAGAAATTGAAAAACAGTTTCCATGGAAAACAGGAATGACACTAGAAAAGCAAGAAATTAGTTTGCCATTTTTGTTTTAAAAGGCTGGAAAAGGAATAAATGCTCAGTTTTTATACAGTACCACACAGAATATTCTTCTTAACCTTCCTTAATATATTCTTTTAAAAGGACTTTTACTGTGAATAGCTCTGGTCCCTACTGCATAATTAGACAAAAGTAGCCATTCTTGTCCCTTGGGGGACAAAGTTTTTTTCTTAATTATGCCTCTGAAAAAACTGCCTAATGGCACTACTTACCCAAGAGATTGAAATTGTGTCTCCCAGGCCTGACCAACGTGTTTTGTTTTGTTTTTGGTCTAATTACACATGTCCCCAGGAGACTGGAAAAGCTCAGAAGAAGCTGTTTCAGCCTCTTGGGGTAAATTCTAGATGTTTAGATCCTTCCATGAAAGATTTCTTATTCTGTTTTCCTGAAGCTCACACGGAGGTATAAAGGTAAAATGTATTCAAATAAGCTTGGAGCAAAGAATGCTTAATGGGAAATTCTGAATGGAATTTGCAATTGCACCCTTCAGTTACTCTCATTCATAAGTTTAAAGCACTGATGTGATTCAACTGCTTTATCTTTTAAAACTATAAGTTAACATGCTGTATTGAAAATGTCATCCAAAGAATGTCAATTCAGCTAATCCCCAAGCACCATGGACTTATAGTAGGTTCCCAATAGGTTCTCTGGCTGAGGAGCAGAAATGAAAACCCAGGGACACAAATGTCTAACCGTGGTTCTGAGGATATACAACTCTGAGCCTCAGTATTTCTGTATAAAAAGTGGGCCTTGTGATATTACTTACTCTCATGGAAACTAGAAGATGAGGGTAAATGCCTGGTATGTATGAACATGAGCCCTTCATTCAAAGTCAAGAGGGCAGATGAGGCAGAATTGTTATAAAGTCCTATGTTTACACAAACCAGGCATGAGCTGTGTCTTCTGCTTCCCCAGAGCTCACAGCGAATATCTTCTCATTGTCTCCACGAAAGCAAGTTTCCTCTGGTCAGAGCTAAACTAGACTGGAAGGGCATGGAATGTTCCCATTGCTTAAGTACTAATAAAATCTTGAAAGGTGATAAGAAGGACAGAGCTATTATTCAATCCTTTTCATCAGTAGCACTGATTGGGTTTCCATGTCTCATCTGCACAAACACTCCAAAAAGCTGATCAATAAAGATAAAACCTCCCCTGTCAACTCTGGCACTTTCCTTTGTCCTTCCTCAGGGGCACCAAGGAGGTGGAAGGAGACTATTCCGATGAGTCAATCCTGGGAAGGCTCTAGTGCCCTTCGATCTGAGCCAGCTTTGCCCTCAGGTGGGCGCCGTAGCACCATGGCAGGAAGGGGAGGCATTTCCAGCAGAGAACCATCTTTCTCAAGGGGCTGCTGCTGGCCAGGTTTAACACCCTTGCCTCAACTACCCCCAAGACAAGAAAAGCTTTCACAGGATAACTAGCCAACCCGTCACCATCACTCCCAAACCCAACCTGGTTATATTTCCTCAGACCAGGACCTGGAAGGACGAGTCACAGAACTCTCTCTGATGTAACTACACAATGAAAGTCAGTTTTCAGAAGTACGTTTTGGGGAACACTAATCCCCAGAAGTCAGGAGAAGGATTCCACATTAGCAGAATTGAAGAAATGCTATCCTACTTCCTTTCAGAAAACTCACAGTACACATTAACACACTAAAGGTTCTAAGAAATCCTGCAGTGAAGCAGCAACACACAAAAAACCTAATTTGACTAGGTTAGATGAGTGTTTCACTAACCTTTTCCCCCAAGCCTTATTTTGGGACTAACTAGCTATTGTTTTAGGTAATCACATACTTCCTTGATTCTAAGACTCACATTTTTATTTTCATATTTTAACATCTCTCAAATCAAAATGTGTCTTACAATCAAAGTACACATTTCCTATAATAGTATTTCTTTTTTCCCCAAGAGCTATTAATCATCTTACAATTTTGAATATGATATATCTCAATAACTACTTAGGTAAAAGTTGAATATGCTAACTAGGACACTGGGTAAAAGATTATTCTCTTTTTGACAAAGTTTAAATAAAAGTTAATAAACTCAAGGACATTTTGTAAATTATAAAGCCAAATTATAAATTATAGATCCACTTTAGTATTATCTGAATCTTGAATATCACTGTAGTTAAATTTGAGATGGGCAAGAGAAGAGAAGCAAACATCAAAGTTTTCCTTCCTTTCCACAGTCAGGGTGACCAGATAATTTACCATGCAAAGCAGGGCACTTGTGAAAATAACAAGGGTGCCTATCAGGTAACTGTGCTGTTGGAACACAAGTGTAAACCAGGATCGCCCCTGCCAGACTAAGGCATGTGCTCATGTTACCTCCAATGCAATATAGAAGCTCAGGCAAAAAACTCAAAAGGTCACAGAAACTCCTAGTCTTGTGATTATTTTTCTATCCTTATCTTACCTTGTCAGCAGCTGCCAGCAAATCATCAGCCATTTTGTCGAGGTTCGGAGCCTTCCCAGTGTAAATGAAGCACATCATTTCCTTAAAAACTTCAGGCTCCACATCGTTGATTTCAACCCGATTCTATGCCAGAAAAACTGAAAATGAGAAACATTCCAACAGAACAAAAATCCCTAAATAATTTTCATGACTTTAAGCTCTGGTAAGGAATGAGGCTTGTATTATTAAAACCTAACATGAATAGAAAATTTCTCTTTGCTCTATTTGATTGTAGTAGCCTTTTCCCTCATCACACATACCACCTTTGTTTTCTCATATATAACAGCAAAACAACTATGTATTTGGTTTTTCATCTTTCTTTTCCTGAGTAAACAGGCATGTCTAATACCCTCGCCCAAAATTGCTGGGAGGACCTGCCTGGGACAGGGTAGGTCTGTTTTAAGTAGGTGGCTTCCAGGACACCTCTCTCTGCTCTCAGAAAGTGTCCATTCAGACAACTATACTCCATTTAGTAACACATACACAAAAAAAATTAGGAAAATAAATCAGCTGTCAAATTGGGAAATCATGTGAATCTAGTCACCCAGCTAAAAAGACATATCTTAATTTTGTTACATACCTTTTTGCTCTCCTCCATTTCATGTTCAAACATGGCACTAAAAACTGGAGAACGGGCTACAGAGTGAAAGGGAGATAAGACAGATACTGTTATCACATTGATATCTCTTGGCTCTTCTGTCATGAAGAAGAGATCATTTTCTTTCCCATCCCATTGCTACAGAAAAGGTTGTCAGTATCAAATGATAACAGAATTTTAAAATTCCTTTCTTCTTATATTATACCAATAGGTGAATACTAATAATGCATAAGGGAAAAAAAGAAAACACTACTTTGAAAATTATTTCTCATTAGCTCCATTCCAACCTTCTTATTTCAAGAAAATTACTCAGAGTAGCACATGGGATGATGATATATCCTCTGGGTAAATCTTGGGGTTCACGGTCTAAGCAGGGTGTCCTAGTACTTGCATTTTTAACTATGACAATGACACCTATTTCCTCCACTTCCAGGGGCCACAGAGCAAAGAGGTCAAGAACAGAGCTCAAAAGCATCCACTAACTAGACGAAGTACATGACTGTCCACAGCAGGTCTGTCCCTCTAAGCCAAACATTCTCAACAGATATGAGGATGCCTCAATGAGGCAAAAACAAAACAAAACAAAACACCTTAGATATTACAATCATTTGTGGCCTTTCAAAGCTCAACCCTATCTAACAAAATCTTACTCTTTAGTATTTAATGTCTCCCATTAGGGATAATTTAATTTTTTTCCTTAGGGGTAGGAATAATGAAAAAAGGCTGAGAAACAGTGATCTAAGCCATGCCCATTCTAGTTTAATGAACACTATGAAAAATAAGGAAACCTAATTTCAACCGTGGAAGTTAATAAAATGCCTAAGAACTCAAATTTTATCATGTTGTCCAATAAATCAGTGGTTTTGGTGAAATTGAGACTACCAATCTCTACCTGAGAGAGGAGGAACATATGGAATATATGTAGAGTAGGACTTTGAGCTAACAGGTAACTAGAACTTTGACTTATAGTTTATGTCAGAAAAGACTAATTTTAGATCTGCCATTTTCTAACCACATAATCTTGGGCAAATCACTTAATACTCTAAGCCTCAATGTTTTAATCTACTCCAAAAGGATATTAATTCTCATTGTTCCTTTCTCAGAAGGCTTATAGATGATAAAGTACTAAATAAACACATTACAGAAGTTGAAGACTGAGGGCTGATGTTTTTAATAAAGAGGGAAGAATCCAAGCAGCAATATGCGTAGAGGTTCTTCAGTGCATAGACAGAAGTTGCTGCTAAGACAATAAATAAAGTCGCCCAAGGAGAATGAAGAAAGTGATAAGAGAAGTAAGGTAGCCCCTCAGAGATCACCAGTGTCTAAAGGGAAGGACGGGTAAAGTGGAGGGAGGCCACGCACTAGAAGTGGCCAGAGAACCAGGAGAAAGGAGTTAAAAACTGTATGAACTAAAGAGTCTCTCAAATTTAGGAACTAGCAGGCCATGTAACTTTGGGAAACTGCTTTTGTGGCATGGAGGTGAGCTGAGGATAAGTGGGAGGGAAGAAGTGGAGGTAGAGATAGTTGAATATACTAACTCAAGAAACAGCTCTGAAGAGAGAGAGAATAACTACAGAGAGAAGCTTGAGCCTGTTTGCAGGCAGAGAGTAAACAGGCAACAGGAGAAAGAGAGACAGTGAAGATACTAGGGTATAACTGGCAGAGTAAGGCTTCTGAGAAGGCAGCATGGGATAGGAAATAAGTAGAAAAATACAGTCTGCTTTGGACATGAGAAAGAACGCCACCTCACAGAGAATGCAGGTAAGGTGAGAGGCAAGAGCTATGGGAGAAGAGCCTTGATTTTCTCTTGGAAGAAGTAGCAGGCAACTCTTCTAGGAGTTGGGAGATTAAAGAAGAGTGCTAAAGGTTTGAAATATCTGTTGTTGAGAAAAAGAAAGGGAGCTAACTATGCCTCTGCAGAAGAGTTCTCGGTAGTGTCAAGGGCCTACCTGACTGCAGAGACACTAACCTAAGAGTTAATTACTTCCTTTGGCAATACACTGCAATGTGTAATTGAGAGGGAACAGGAGAATGGTTAGAGGGAGCCAGACTGAGGTTTTGCCAGATGTGGACTTTAGAATGCTAAGAGCTGAGAGTCTTGGTAAGAAATTTGTTGCCTGAAGGTTCACATGATTTCCTCTTTTGTCTTATGGTCTAAATTGAAGTCTGTGGCTGACTGCTATGCTTGCATGTGAGGTAAAGTCAGTCCTGCCATATTAGCACCTCCTCTGTGTCAGTCTGTTTGGTATTAAAGACAAAGGACCTATTAGATCAAGACCTGATCCTCTATGTCACTGAAAACATTCTTGCTCTTCTAGCA
The DNA here is from genome assembly GCA_032199065.1 of Smutsia gigantea. Classification (NCBI taxonomy): domain Eukaryota; kingdom Metazoa; phylum Chordata; class Mammalia; order Pholidota; family Manidae; genus Smutsia; species Smutsia gigantea. The sequence continues at coordinate 44,224 of JAVSCE010013179.1, read as the reverse complement.
TGTTTATACTGAAGCGAGTCCTAAGACCTCCAGGACTGGGGACTTAGAGAGAGTGGTTTAGTCCCGAGTTCAAAATCCTCTCCATTATATTCTAGGTCCCTGTCTAGGGGCTAACCCTGCTATTAGACTGTTTTGACAACTACTGTCCAGGTGCAAGCCAGTCAATACACATCATCATTGTTCATTGAGATGGTGGACTATGTCCACTACAGGGAACAAGAACAAAAACACTTTTTCTGGAGCGCCGCCTTTTTGGTTATGACAACTTTCGTCACCACAACATAAAAACATATTTAGTTGCAGTTTTGTGCACTAGTTTAAAAAGTTGAAGTTATTCAAAGGGTGATTATGCAGCCACTATTTTCCCTTGTTTCACCACAACTGAATCGCCCCATGAATAAATACCAACCTGCTAAGATAGCTTTGTGAGCCTGGAATTCCTGGCCAGCAACACACAAACAACAGTCTGTAAACCGGGAATTCTCCCAGAGTCCTCCTAACTCATCTGCCAACCGGCACTCAGGAACCTTCACCATATTCATGGTATTCTGGCCAGAAATGTTGACGGAATCTTGCACCACACTCACCTGTGAAAGACAAGGAAACACATTCCAAAGCTTTTGTTACAGGATTTTTCTTCCCAGCAGGAGAGCTGATTTTCACTTTGTTACTGTAGTACATTCAGATACTAATGTTAGTCATACTTTCCCGAAACCACCTAAACAGATCAAGGCTTCATCTTCGGATCAAGTACTTTCCAACCGAACACAATGATACGTATTTTGTATCATCTTAGGACGATGGGGAGGGAGCCCCACAAATCTTCTCCTTTTAATTTCTAATAAACTCTGCCTCCCCTGACCTGAAAAACTGGGCAAAGCTGCCAGAGGGAAAACTGACAGAAACAAATGTTAATCCTCAAGTATTTACCTTATTCTAACTTAAGCAAAAGGTTACATACAAAGAACTTCTATAGAACCTACTATTTAAATTAAACTCTCTAGAGAGAAGACCCTAATAAGCCTAGAAGCATGTCATTTATTTTAGTTGGGTCTTGAACATGAAAATAAAATGCAGCGTCTATAGGGCCTGGTAAATAATTGGCACTGCCTCACAAATGTTAATTTATTGAACAGAACTGGGCTTGGAAGGTCTTGCCAGCAGTGATAACTGGGTGGGTATCCCACACTGTCTACAACCTTACTCAGTCATTTGTGACAATGACACACAAGATGGCTGGCTCCAACCAGACATGCATTTACAACTTTGGAAGAGGATGATGATGACAGGTTTATAGGGGGATCTCCAACATTCACTGTGGCTTCAGCAGCAGTTGGGTTAACTCTCCAGCCTAGATAAAAATGAAGGTAACTTCTAGATGGTTCAGTGAAATGCAGATAAATTTGTTAGGATACAAATGCAAGGATTTATAAATCATCTAACATTATAAAATAAATTTAAGTTACCAAACTGAAGATAAGACTCAGCAGATCAATCTCCTGCCTAACAACCACTGCTATGCTTCATCCTACAACATAGTATGTTAGAATGTTAAAATCAAAACAGAATTCAGAAACTTAGAGAATGAACTCCCAACTTCTGCTATTTCCACAAGTTAGAGAGCAAGAAGGCTTAGGAATATCCTAAAATGACCCATATTTCTTTTGCCTTAAATGCAGTCATAAACCCAGAGGCAAAGTTAATCCTCATCCAAATGACCCATAGTCCCTTTTGTCGCAGGACTGAGATATTTATTATCAGGTCAAGAAATTTATTCATTTTGTTTAAAAGTGGCTGCTATGGTCTTGAGCAATGAAGCAGCCAAGTTAATCAATTATGAACGTGCTTAGCATTAGTTGCACATGTTTATCAGAGCCAGATTACAACATTATTTTAAGAGCCCAGGACCCATCACAAACCACCCCGTAGAGATTCTTCCATATCCTATGTAAGATCCTTAAATTGGTTCAGCCACTTTGTCATATTAACACCAAATGCAGAAGTTTCCCATTTCCAGTTATAGCTTCAAAATGCTGATTAAAAAAAAAAAAAAGGAAAATACCAATTAAATCCAACTTCCTCATAGAAAGGCAAAAGAATCTCCTGGGATGGCCAATGAAGGGAGTGGGGAATGCTTTTGGCACTGGGTTCCTAAGCTTGAATTAGACCAGGTTGACAGAAGCCCAAAGTCATTAACACTTGATGGCAATTTACTAGTCTGGGTAAAATGAGCTGGCAAGAACTATGCTGAATTTTAAACTATGGTTACCAGTGGACACCCCCTGTGATGGTTACATGCATGCCTAGTAATGAGTAGGGCCCAAAGACTGACTCTTCTTGCTGGGGTGATTACTCTCTCTAGACACAGACAGAACAAAGCAGAAAGGAGAATATATCTTTACTGTCTAAGCCAGACTTGTTTTGTAGATATATGGATGCCTGAAATCTCCAGAGCTCTGAATGTCTGGCACCTCTTACCAACATTAAATACGCTTAATTAAAAATAAATTTTAAATGGCATTCACAAATGAGTCTTCAGGGCCCAAACTTTTAACTTAGAAAGGGATTGTTTTCCCTCTGTAAATTATGCTAAAATGAGACCATTTTAAGAAAAACTAAAAAATTTTTTAAATGCCAATAAAGTTGACTATGGAGACTCATTCAAAATTACAGCTGTGAAGATGACGTGACTGTGACATTTATGTCATCTTATAAATGACTGCATGAAAATGTCTCAGGAAGGCTATATAACCCTCTAAATTTCAAGTTGTAAAAGGGCCACACTTTTAAAGGCAGTTCCTTTTCTTAAAAAAGAAAATTTCATGAAAGACTGAAGACTATGCCAAGTCTTATACATTTTATCTAAATATAAGTCAAAATAAAACCAATGGAATTATAATTATAATATAATCTATATACAGTATGATAATCATAATATAATCTATAAAATTAAAACAATCAAGAAAAACATAAGCAGACTGATAGTAACAGCAGTATTTCTAATCAGAAGACTAGCAACAATCTAAATGTCTATCAACAAGAGAATGAATAAACTGTTGTACATTCATATAGACTATTACACAGCACTAAAAATTAATGTACTATAATTACATCCACAAGATAAATTTCATAAATACAATGTGAAAATAGCAAGTCCTAGATGACCACACACATTCTGATGTCATTTTATAAAGCTACAAAACAAGCTAAACACTAAATTGTTCAGGCATATAAATAATAAACAAAAGATTGATAACACAATTCAAAATAGCTATTTATTATCATCCTTCTGAGTGGGAGACAACAGTTCTAAGGGATAAAAGAGAAGCATACACAGGTTAGTTCCAAGTTACTGGTGATGTTGGGCTGTGTACCAGGCTTACTACATTATCATGTTTTACAACCTATCATAATGTTACATATTAAATCACCATTTCTGTAGGTAAGGATCAAATATTGGTATTTTCAGACACTTCAACTAATATAATCAAATAATTCATTAATAAAATTGTAAAAAGGAAAAAAATGAATAGACCCACATATTTAAAATTTTGCAAAAATACATATTCCCAGGCTACAAAAGGATTTTCTATGGTTGAGAAGGGATATTTTCAGAGTCAACTAGTGTCTACATATTTCATATATGATATTTCATATTTCAACTTTAATCACAACATTACAATAGGCACTGAGTCTTCTACCTATCAAAGGCATATACAGAGAAAGTAGAATACATGAATCTTGATTGCTAATAGCTACTTGTTTTCAATATAAATAAATGAGAGAAGGGTCAATAGAAGCTGAAACATTTCATGCAGATTTTCTCTGGACCAAATTATTAAAGAGAAAATTAAAGGTGTAAAGCTTTCATGATTCTTTCATTACCAAAGTAAATACTCTCAGTTAAAACTTTACAGAGCCCAAAAATCCTTGGGTGAATGGCACTCATCTCTACTTAGGGTACAGCAGCACACTAGAGATGGAAAATGGAAAGCTGACATGGCCCTGACACTGATTTGCTATACAACATTGGGAAAAATTACCTGACCTCCCTTGGCACTGCTTTTCCTCCCAAGTAACATGAGATGAAGGTAACACAATTAATCTAGCTCAAAGGATTGTGATAAGAGACAGTTCAGGGAATGCTTTGAAAATGCTTCTGAATATGTTAACTAAGCAGTATCAACTTGGAAAAATCACCACGTTTCCTAAGAGCCATCACTGAGAACCGAAAGGGAGCCCAGGCAGCACACTACAAGACCACCCATTTGGCCTTTTCAGAGTTTGCATCTAATTCCATTTAAATATTCATTAATAGTAATACCACTGAGTAGCAGAGAGAAGACAAGTAATGATTCTGTGGCATCTTACTATGTTGATGAACTGTGACTTCAATGGGGCATAGGAGGACTTGATAATATGGGTGAATGTAGTAACCACAATGTAGTAACCTTCATAAGAATGTGTGTCAGTGATCTTTATAAAAAAAAAATAGCAATACCACTGAAACAAAGCCCAAACACATAAATGTGTGATTATCAGTCTTTCACCTTAGGATTCCCTCTTGTGGCCTCTGGAAACAGCCAAAAAATTCTTGAAACAACTGTACTTACTGCATCAAAATAGGACAGAATGGTATGGGCCAAAGGCTGAGTGAGGAATGAGACCAGGGAGTACTGATAACCTAAATTTGTATGTGGACATCACCTTTATAAAAGCCTCTAAATACTAAGAAAATACTAGCTAACCCAGTAAGAAGTAAAACATAAATATGAGCAAAATAACTTTATAAATAACCCACTGAGAGAAGGGAGCAATAGGTCTAAGGGACAGAGTTTGTATCAAATAATGATCTAGCTTTGAAAAGCACTAAGAACTTACATGAGCTACAGACATTTTTAAAACCCACACATCCAACACACACCCCCACACTACCGTCTTGCAATGCTGAATGCTACTAAGTCCGCAGAGTGCCTTGGAACAGAAACAAGTCTCACTAGGCACAAGCCCAAGTACAAGAAGCAACACTCAGCACCTGTGGCCACAGAGAAGTGTGAGAGGAACAGATGGCACACCTGGTCTGATGGTAAGAAAGCGATGGCATCAGCAGAACTCAGCAGACGTTTCCCTGTTCAACATCTCCTCCTTCCCAACGTGTCATCTCACTTCCCTTCTAAGTCAGCAAGGCAAATCTAAACTTAACCACAGGATTTCTCCTAAGAGAATTTCATGTGGGGAAGTGAAGGGAGAGAGTGTGCCCAGACTTAACCACAGGGTGAGAGATTGCCAAGTGAGGGCAAGCCGACTGGTTTCCAAATCAAGAATGTCAATACAGGAGTTAGCAGCTGAAATGGATTTGGGGATGGGGAACAAATGAGAAAAGGCTGGACCCCACTGTGGACCTGAAAATGCTGCAATTAAGGCTATGGCATTGCCTGAAACACCAGACACATATTTAGAGATTTATCTCCCTTCAGAGAACAGTTCAAAGACTGGCTTTCATTTACAACAGATATTATAATTTTTCACTATTTAAAAAATTTTCTGAAATACAGGTCTCTAAGATAAGTGAAGATTGAATTGATGGTCTGTTTATTTATTTATTTATTTATTTATTTATTTAAGGTATCATTGATATACATTCTTACGAAGGTTTCACACGAGCAACATTGTGGTTACTACATTCACCCATATTATCAAGTCCCCCCGCCGACATGACCCATTGCAGTCACTGCCAATCAGTGTAGTAAGATGCTATAGAGTCACTGCTTGTCTTCTTTGTGCTGTACTGCCTTCCCTGTGACCTACCTATATTGTGAGTGCTAATTATAATGCTCCTTAATCCCCTTCTCCCTCCCTCCCCACTCACCCTGCCCTACCCCGCCCCTTTGGTAACCACTAGTCCCTTCTTGGAGTCTGTGAGTCTGCTGCTGTTTTGTTCCTTTGGTTCTGATTTGTTGTTATACTCCACAAATGAGTGAAATCATTTGGTACTTGCCTTTCTCTGCCTGGCTTACTTCACTGAGCATATACCCTCTAGCTCCATCCATGTTGTAGGATTTGCTTTGTTCTTATGGCTGAATAATATTCCATTGTGTATATGTACCACATCTTCTTTATCCATTCATCTATTGATGGGCACTTAGATTGCTTCTGATGGTCTGTTTATATAACATCAAACCTCACTGAAACTGCCTAAATGTTCCCATTTCTTCACCTAGGCAACTGAGTATGATCTGTAACTAGTTGAATTTACATGGAATTCAAATTTCAAGTTCATAGAGAAAAAACAAGTGCAGCATTTTATGTATTTATATAGATGCCATAACTCTAGTATTTCCTTCTTTTTACTTAGCAATCAAAAAGGAGAGATGGTAGCTACTGTGCAAACTATAATGGATTGTGCAAACTATTTTATGTATTCAGTGTGGTATTTTAATAAACTATGCCTACAAAGCTTTGTAATCACCAGCAACTGTTCTGTGGAAATATTCAATGAGCTATGACTCAGTGAAGAAGCCAGCTACTGCTGGCCAGGCCTCTTTTGCAAATGGACAAGATTCCTAAGGGACACCCTTCCCTGTTGCACAGGTGGTGATATGCCTTTGGAACTGTCATTAACTCACAGTGAGAGCTCATTATTTGACAGAGCACACTGCTAGTTGGGGGACTTGCTTGCTCCCTTCCCTGAAAACACAGTGACCATTGTCATCAAGTGGTACTGCTCAGGAGTTGCTTCTTGACCACACATACAACGTAAAGGGAATACTAACATCCCAGTTGACTGGAAGTACTATTCATTTATTACACTGTGAGCTTATGAGTATTTCTAACAGCATGAAATGAATGATTAGCAAACAGTCATTAAAGAAACCACTTTCCAACTCATTCTGGTTTGGAAGTTTACCTTGAGGCTTCTTTGGTAAACCCAGAAAGAATATTAGGTCATTGGTGAGAGGACTCTTCTAGCTGACTATGAGTTAGAGAGCTCTCCATACCCTTCACTCCAGAAAAAATGGTCCTTGCCTATTTCACAATTACTCCAACAAGACAAACCCGAGACACTTAACTCCTGAAAAGAGTCATCTAGTTTAAAAAGCAGAAAAGGAAAGTGATCTGTAGTCAAACACATGGGACTCATATTCAAGAAATCAGGAAACTTAAGGAACAAATATACATATCTAGTTGCTGGCCATTCTCCTGGCTTTTAGTGATACTCCTTCCAAATGCTTTCTGAAAAAACCCACTATGGAAAAGCCAGAACATTGACCCAAGCAACTTAAAAATCACACATACTGAGACAGTGCACAATCTATTTTTAAGAAAAGTAACAAGCAGAAAGCTGAGAGGCCCAACAACCTTGAAATCCTACACAATTTTCAGTCACAAAACAACATTTGTACAGCAACACTCCACTTGGGGATTTTTCTCACTCTCCATCCCTGGTGCAATACAATTAAGTCTACCAAGACCCATCAGGTCTGGGAATTGTTAGTTTCACTTTGGGGTAAAAGGACTTACCTCGCAGAAAAGGGTAAGCTTGTCATCAGGGAGAAGACCGTTGGCCTCATCCAAGAGAAAGTCTCTACGGATGAATTTTTTGAATCCCCAGTCTTTGCCTTGCACAAACCTATATGCCCGTTGACTCTCTGGGGTGGAAAAAAAGGTCGTATTTAGGGTAACTCAAAAAACCAGATCAAATCCACTACTTGTCAATGTGTGAAGTTGCTGGATGTGAAAATAAAGAGCCAAACAAAGAGGAAAGAAAACATTTACCCATCGCTTTGGTTTCTTCTCCCTTGGCATTCAGGATGGAGAATTTGAATTTTGCCCGAACTTCACTCTTTGGACAGCTGACCAGTAACAGGTAAAGTGACAGGTAATCTTTGCTTTCTTCATCTAGCCCTTTTGGGTTTACTCGCAAACACCTGCCCAAAACAGACAGGAAAAAAATATGTCAAAAGCCTCCATGTATATAGGCTTATAAGGTGATATGAGGGAACTACAACATCAGGATCAAGGAAGGAAGGTGAATAAGAAAGAGAGAGAGAAAGGAGAAAGAGAATGAGGAAAGAGAGAGAGAGAGAGAGAGAGAGAGAGAGAGAGAGAGAGAGAGAGAGAGAGAGAGGGAAGGAAGGAACGAATGAACGAACGAACAAATGAACGAACCACCCAGGCCCATACCAGAAGATCTGGTTCTGCAGAACAACTACATAGAAACCACCTTTCTTGGGCAACCTGAGTCCCTTTTAGAAAGTAAACAATAAAAATAAAGGGGATTCTAGAATCCAACAACACATCCCTTACACCTCTGTCTTGTTCTTCATAATCTCCAAAATCACTCTTCTCTTCCCCTAAAATATTTTAAAATTCAGCCTACTCTCAAATCTCAGGAAATGTGGCCCCTTATTTTGTCCACACTGTAGTGAAACCATGAGAAAAAAAATGTCAGCAAGCCCTTTAATATCACCTTAGGAGAGAAAAAGTATTCTAGAGTAATATGTGAATAGTACATAATCTTTTGGAGATATTTTATCAATCTAGTAATATTCTAAGATTAAAATAAAAGAGGCAGTATGGAGAAAGCACAAAGGTAAACTCCCATTACACAGGGTAGAATTCCAAGCTAGGCTTCTAAATAGAGTCAGAGATGGCAATCTGTTACCAACGAATCTAAAAACTCAGACGGAATTTAGTATGTTCAACTGAGTTAAGTTGTAAATGTCATTAGTTGAACTGCATGTGGTTCAGACACTGCTTCTACCACAGATAATACATAGGCCATATGTATCCTTAGGCCTTGCCAATGTTAAGGCACCTCTCTCAAACAGGTGGCTGTGGCCCAATCCAGTACCTCCCTAGGGAATGCATATGCCACAGACATCCCTACACATTGTGCTAGATGTGGATTTAAATACAATGCCTAGGAATAAGCATTCTCTCAGCACCTAGTAGTACACTGCGTAATGTCCAAAGCCAACAAATACTAAATGAATGGGAGTTGTTTAACTCTTCAGTGGGCTATCAAGAGGTCAAAATGGTGGTTCACAGACGTGTGTTCTAGTTTTTGCACTGAGCAATGGTCGTAACCTTAACTGACTGCTCGATCTCAAGAGGACACATGGTTTTGATGGGCTGACCCCCATTCCCAGATCATATTCCTCTCACCACAGGTATTAACTAAGAGAAGCCAGACTTAAATCAGGCACTGCATGTATGACACATTCTGGGTCACACAGTTCAGAGAAAGTTCAGAGACTTCTTGGTGCTGGTGGGTTATGCCCATTGCTACTTGCCAGTCACCCTTCAACCACAAGGGAAGCTAGACCTAAGATGTGCATTAGAGTGGGGAACAGGGCAGGGAAGAGAGAAATGGGGGTCTTTAATTTAAGCAATGGACTACTGGACCAAACTGCCTTCAAAACCATCCTATCCCCTTGGCAGTCCAGAACATAGGCAAATAAATCTCTTTTATTGTTTAAAAACAGGCAATTTTAAAGTCAAGAGATTTTATGTTAAAATTCAGATTTTTTTTGGCTTTTCTTGAAAATCAGAAAATCTGGCAATGGTCAGCCCTTATTCACACATGGCTATAGTGGCTGGAGCTGAGTAGCCACCACCCCTTTTAGAAGGACACTTATTAGTTTGCCAAGTAGTCAACACTCATACCAGGTAGGGACATCATTTACAACACTGGCTCTCTTTACTCATTCACATTACCCTACAGCCATTTGAGTTTACTGCTCCCTGATATACTTGTTGAACTCATTCAACAAATACAGAATGAGCGCCCACCATGTGCCAGGCACTGTCCTAGGCACTGGGGAACACATTAAGCACAAAACAAAGTCCCTGCCTTTAAGGATCTTACATTCTAGTCAGTCTCTGTAAAACCAAGCAAAACAACTTTGAGAAAAATGTTTACATCTAGATGCATTCTTCCTCACCATTTCAGTTTATCATTGGCTCCTGATGAAAAGGTTGAACTTTTAATGACTTCACCCATTTCCTCTCGGCAAAAGCTAAAGTTATTGATGGTCCACATGTAGGAGAATTTCACTACTTTGATCTGTTGACAAAAACCAGGAAGCAATTAAACAGGCAGTGGGCGACCTGAAAAACAGGCCGAAGTTTAGATAATCATTTCCCCTCCCTCTCTTGGCATGATCCCCACAGGGGGTCATGTTTGCCCAGCATGGAGGCTCAGCCTTTTCGGTCCCTCGTCCATATTTTAAGTAATCTCACAGTGACCAAATGCTTTCCTAACTTTCCTCAGCTTCTGAGTAACACTGGATGAAAAAAAAACAACAACATGGACAGGGCTGGGAAAGCATGATAAAGCCATAAACCCTAAAGCGGGCCTCTGCTCAAGAGCAGCATTTGACAACTGAGATGTCAATGCCACTGCCTGTGGTTGCAAGTCTCAGACCTGGTTTCCCCTTGAGATGCTCAACAGAGAAACACATTCCCATCAACAGGGATGTAAGTGGATCTTATTTCAAAGATTCCTCCCTCTCAAACTCTAGTGAAAAACACTGGCCTAGGGCATTCAAATTCCATGTGGAAAGTCAAGGAATGGAAAGCTGACAAGTACTTTTATCTATCTGCTGTTTGACAGTTTTATCCCAAAGAAAGCAGGAAACCCAATATAGAAAAGAAATCTTATTCCTTTCGTATACCAAAATCCTCCCGGGATGCAAGATTTACAGGGTGAAAGCATGGTTTTACCTGTGTGTAGCACCAGCTCTCAGCTACAGGGCCACTCGACATTTCTGCCGGAGGTGGAGGACTTGGAACCCTTGACATCGCCAGTTTGAAGGTTAAACAAGACTTCCAAGGTCAGGCAACAAAGATTTCTGTTCTCGCTTCACCCTGGTTGACCCAAGAAGCAAAAGGATTTTATTAGATTGATGGTATGCTATCTTATTATTTCTGTTTGACCTTCCAGAAGACTGGGAACTTTGTCTCCTGCCTGGCATGCTCCACCCTGATCATTCAAATGGCTTCTTAGCATTCAATGTTAATCTCAGAGAAGATCACCTTAAGTTGTCTCCTGGTCACAATTTTATCACCCTATTTTAATCCTTTGACTAATACTTAATATTGCCTTACCAAATGAACTTATTCAAAGAGCATATAAAGTACATCCATGAAAAGGCTGCCTGAAGAGGAGACAGCATAGTCAACACCTCATATCACTTTGTCACTGGCTCCTTCCCTTCAGGCACAAGTACTCCACTCCTACAAGGAAATGACCTTCGTGCCTCTCTAACCACTGTCTCATCTTCTCTTATACTTCAGTGCAAACTTATTAAGAGTAGTTTTCTATTCCTCAATGCACTGCTAACTGCTTTCGTGAATGGCATTTACCCCCTTCTTAGATGTGTTGCTTTCTCTGCAGTATCAGAGATCTCCCTCCACTTTGCACTCTGTCACTATCCTGTTTTCCAGTTCTTCTCCTGCTCTGTTTTCTGATCATTCTTCAATCTCTTTTATTGAATTCTTTTCCTCCACTGTTGTTCCCATGGTTTTATCCTCATTTTCTCAATCTACATTCTGTCATGGCAATTTTATCCACCCTAACTTTGACCTCTCTCATAAGCCTCAGATCATTTTCAAATAACTGCTATGCATCTCAACAGGGTGTCCTAAAAGTATATCAAATCTAACTCAAAATTCTCCCCTCCAAGGCCCTTTTAAACACAAAGAATTGATGAATTTGGTTACAATTTTTAAGTACCATAAACAAATCCAAAAAACAAACCTGGAAAAAAAAAGTTTGCGATACATGACTGACATGTGAATTGAAATACAAATTATTTCTACAAAATCAGTAAGAGAAAGGCGACCTACAAAAATATTGTTCACAAAAAGGAAATAAAATAGCTCTTAAACATTTTACACCTATCAGACCAGTAAAGAAAAAAAAATCAACTATACCATGTATAGGAACTCTCACATACACTGCTGGTGAAACTGTAAATTAGTAAGTATATCTTAGATAGGATTTGCCATATCTGGTAAAGTTGAATACGTGTATACCCTAACTACTACTTAGAAATTCTACTTTTAAATATGTGCCAGAGTAGTGGTTCTCAATCTTTAGTGTACATTGTAATCACCTGTTAAATAGCTTGCTGGGCTCCACCCCTAGTTTCTGAATCAGAGGTTTGGAATGGGCCTGAGAATTTGCACTTCTAACAAGTTCCCAAGTGATCCTGATGTGCTGGTCCTGGAACCACATTTTGAGAACCACTGCTCTAGAGAAACTCTGCATGTGGGCACAAGAAGACACAGACAAGGTTGTTCAATGAAAAACCAGAAACAAAAATCCATTAGGAAGGGAATAGATGACTAAATTGGGGTTATTTCCATAGAGTGGAAAACTGTATTTCAGGATTTAAAATTAATGAACTGTATCTAAAGCACCTTGGAGATGAGATCAAACACAATGATAATGAGATGAGCAAGTTTTGGAATGTCACGTGCAGTGTATTATTTATGCAAATTTAAGATTTACTTATTATTTACAAAATTTGCAGGCAGTAGAAGTAAAAAAAACATTGACAAGTTATGCATCAGATTCATGATGGGAGAGCAAAGGAGAAGAATGAGAGGGGAAAGACATTTCAAATTGTTCTTTCATGTTTCTTTTAGAATAGATATGATCTGAAGCAAATATGACAAAACAAATGTGCCTGGGATGATAGCTTCCTAATTGTGTACTGTTCTTCCTACTATTCTGCTTTTTATATATATATCATACATGCATTTTATACATAATACATATATAATATATGTATATATTGCATTAGTTGTAGGACTAGTGTAAGGATGTATTCCATTATATCACACACTGTCTGGTTTATAATATCCAAGTGAGAAATTTCTTTCCTGAACACCTGGTATGTTTTCAGTTATAGACAGGAAATACGAATCTTATAACTGATCATAGTGGCCTTTTGCTTGGCTGCTAGGAAACCCTGAGACGGACTTGTGACCCATCTCTTGAAACTATAGGTTCATACACTTGTTCTCTATGCTCTATTCTTTATAGGATCATACACTTATTATGTAATAGCTTAATTATTTTCTTACATTATTTACTTTGCTATAATTCCCTCAACTGTTTACTCTTTTATATATTAAGTATTTCTGGAAACTGCCTCAAATCCTTTGGAGAAAGAGGTATAAATGAATTAACAACAACAAAAAATCAGTCAACTTGCACACACTCACTGGCCACTCAAGTAATAAGCATGGAAAGGAATTAATAAGATAAAGGTGCACCCTCACAGTATAATACCATTGGTATATCACAGTCCCCATTGGTCTTAACACTATCCTGCAGGCATTTACAACTAAATCACCCCACATAACCACAGATGGTGTTAACAGTCTTATACACATGTGTTTATTTCACTCAAGCTAACACACTAAAGCACTGCAGTGGCATTTAAGCCTCTCTGGTTTGTGAAATTCATGATTCCATGATAACATCAGGAGACCAAATGCTACACTTGATCACCTATGCTTTAGGTAGTCTTGCATTTGATGAAAAACACATTCCTACTGAACTACTTGTCTAGTAACAAGTAAATGCACCTTAGGCAGCTTTATAAATCCCAGTTACCATTACTGCCAGTAAGAGCCAGAATGAAATTTCAAATTTCTACTTAAAGCTATCTTTTCGGCAGGTTGGCAATGAAGACGTGAATTTTAAATGTTAGTTAAGAGCATAAAATTTGACTCTGGAGGTGTGGGGTGCAGGCTCAGCTCTACAGTGAGAGACCATAAAATACTAATTTAGGCTTATTTTGAAGTTAAAAATTATCTGACATTAACAATTTAAGAATTTTCTAAGCCTAAGAAAAGGACAAGGTTAAAAGCCAGTTTATTCTAATGGCTCAGTTATTGCTACTGAACCACAGTGGTCCATTATTACAACCAGAAAAAAAGAAATACCACTTTGTCTTGGCCATTTTTTTCTATCGTTTTTGCTTTTCACTTATTTTATAGCCAAGTCTTTAAAAAAAATATATATCACCTGTCTTCCAATTAAAAAAAAATGTCCAACCCTGCAGCTAGAAAAACTGGACAATCAGCCTTAGACTCTAAGGAGCTCTAACCACACAACCTGCTGAGAGGGAAATTGACTAGGATGGCACAAGGCTAATTAATTTTACTCATCGCAGGCACCATGGACAAAGCGTTCATCAGCAAAGTAGCCTGGTGTTACATGAACTCTCTAGCACTTCATGCCAACTGCCACAGGTGCCCAACAGAAAAACAATTTTAGAAGAGGAGGTCTTTTGAGAACCTTTGTAGGAGACAACTAGCAGCAAAATTATACTGTTCCTGGCTTTAAACAAGTTAAGACAAGGCTGTCCAAAATCTCTAATGAGAAATTTATTTTCCAAAGCTTAGCAAACTTCCTGGTATGCTGATTGATAACTCTGAGGCTGAACATATCTGTTATATACCACCATTTATTTTCCTGTTCACTCTATTAAATCCTGACCTATGAGGCTACAACTCTTCTGAGCCACAACAAGAAATATATTTAAAAATATCTGTCAACTGCAATACTGCTCAAATTCCAATGAAGGTAGTATCAGTTAGCAACTAATAGCAATCTCTAACAGAATGCTTCCTAGCAGGAATTATGAGACTATGAAGTCATTAATCATTTTTGACAAGAGACTCAAGTCAATCAATATACTATGATTTCCAACTAGCATGTTAAACTTTGGAGAGTAGACAGAAGTAAAACAGAAAATGTATTAATGCTGTCATGATACACAGATAATGCTTGCAATCAAACCTACAAAGTGCACTTTTTTTCTGCCCTCTTTGACACTTAGGGATAATTCTGATGCCTCCAGGAAACTTTAAACTCCTTAAAAGGAATTTGCAATTATTCTTCTTTGTATCCCCTTACGAATTAGCACAGCCTGCCTCAAACAAGGTATTCAACAAAAATACTTCAATGAACTGAAAACATTTATCTAGTTGCATTTAAATTCATTAACTTTTCTGCTCGTTTCCTCCACGTATCTCTAAAAGAGTCCCTTGAACAGTGCTGAGTATATATTAGATTTGCAATGTAATGAGAATCATTAATTTGTTCTTTTGGATGAGTTACACACAAAGCCAAGGACTCCTAGTCTGGCCGCCTATATATCTTCATTCGATAACGGGAGAAGACTGGTTATAATTTCCATCATTTTGAAAACACGAATCAGTAATTGGACCTAAACTCTTACATAATCAGGATTCTTTCAGAATAGAAGATGAATTCCCTGTACAACAGGGGAAAATGTCCCAATAGTTTAACCGGAAGTATATGTAAAAAGCTAGGCCAGAATACCTTCTGAAAAGTGTTAAATAGACAGCCTGTGCAGTTATTTTTTTTTTTTGGTGATTCTTTTTTTTTAATATAATTTATTTTATTATCATTAATTTACAATTACATGTGCAATATTACGATTATTAAACTACCCCTTCATCACGTCCCCCCCACCAACCCCATTACAGTCACTGTCCATCAGCGTAGTGAGATGCTATAGAATCACTACTTGTCTTCTCTGAGTTGTACTGCCCACCCCGTGCCCCCCCAACATTACATCTGCTAATCGTAATGCCCCTTTTTCCCTCTTATCCCTCCTTCCCGCCCATTTTCCCCAGTCCCTTTCCCTTTGGTAACTATTAGTCCGTTCTTGGGTTCTGTGAGTCTGCTGCTGTTTTGTTCCTTCAGTTTTTTTCTTTGTTCTTATACTCCACATATGAGTGAAATCATTTGATACTTGTCTTTCTCGGCTTGGCTTATTTCACTGAGCATAATACCCTCTAGCTCCATCCATGTTGTTGCAAATGGTAGGATTTGTTTTCTTCTTATGGCTGAATAATATTCCATTGTGTATTTGTACCACATCTTCTTTTATCCATTCATCTACTGATGGACACTTAGGTTGCTTCCATTTCTTGGCTATTGTAAATAGTGCTGCAATAAACATAGGGGTGCATCTGTCCTTTTCAAATTTGGCTGCTGCATTCTTAGGGTAAATTCCTAGGAGTGGAATTGTGCAGTTATTTTTTATCTTTTACTTCCTAATAAATATTCCTCCAGCTTCAATTTAATCCAGTCATCCAGGGATTTTTTTTTAAATCAACAACTAACACAGGCATATCACATACATGATATCTATGAATTAGCTTTATATCCATCAGTCTTGAAATCATAGGAATAAGATCCTGGAAATACTAGATTTGACCATGAAATTGTTTTGTAGGCCAAAAATAGTTGAATACTGAATTTCATGTGGTTCTCCATAATACACAAACACAACAAGCTAGATGCCTGAGAACCTAGCTTCTTGCCAAAGAATGGTTTGTCAGGAACTTTTTAAAAGCCTAGAACTTTTTTCTTTTGGTTTAAAGCGTTGTACAGTTTCCAAATAAGGAAAAATCCCAATGTTATAACTATTTTAAACCTGAGAGACGTTGCATTTTCCAAATCAGAAGATGCCAAAAAGATTGTGGACCAAAAAAACCCCAAAAAATCCTAGAAGAACTCGGGTATACTCATTTTTGAGAAACTGATGTGCCCTCAAAGAAGCACTTATATTTTTTCTGTTACTCAATTTTGTGTTCCCAATCAAACACTGCTCAGAAGGTAATAACATCTTTCTCATTACCCTAAGGACAGATTATAATAGGTCATACTGACTCCCTCTGTTGCAAGGTTTGAATAACTTCTGAATATCTGTTATGGGTAAACTTTTTACAGTTCAAGCTAGTCCAACAAAATAGTAAATACACTTAAAAAAAATTAGACACACTTCTTAAAATGAAACTAAGGGCAAATCCCCTCACAGAAAGACCTCAGTAGCAAAGGAAAAATTGGGGTTTCTCTCATGTCTCTTATCAGGTTCATGCTTTATAAAAGTTACAAGTTAAAGATAACTGCTTTTGTTTTACTGCAATATAAATGACATATAACATTGTATTTGTTTTTGGTTTTTTAATTTTTTAACAGAGAGATTTAGTATTAAGTGAATCAAAGATCAAAAAGAAAATCTCAACAGCCTAACAAAAAAGTGGGCAAAGAACAGAAATGTTATTATCAATCATTCTCAAATAAATGGAAACATGTTGAACTCTCATTCATAATAAGATAAATGCAAATTACATGACACATTGATTTACCCAGTGAACTGGCAAAGATCAAAATGTTTGATAACACTTGCTGAGGGTAAGGAGAACATTTCTGATTATAGACTATTAGCTGTCACTCTTTCCATGAGGGAAATATATATCAGAATGATTAAGAAATGCATATACCCTTTGACCCAGCAATTCCACTTCTAGAATTTACCCTACTGATATCTTTAATATAACAAATATAAAAGATTTTTCACTGTTGTCACTATTTGTAAGCACAAAAGAATGGAAATAGGATTGATGTCCCATTTCCTAAAAAGTACATCAATGGGATTGAAATAAATTATCACACAGACAGACAATGTAGTAATAAGCATCTGTTTTTTAAAAAAAGGAATGGGGAAGCTCTATTTAGATGCAAAAATATTTATTATAATATATATATAGTATCTCTTTATTATAGACTCCCGGGAAATAGGTTACGTCAAAGGAAGGAAACTGGATATTTGGGTGGGAAGCAAAATTTCTACTGTATTCTTTTGCATTTTTTACATTTTGAATCATGTGAATAATTTCCAGATAATACATTTAAAAATCTAAATGGAATTGGCAGCCTTTACAATTAATTTCTCTAAGTTATGAGATGGCTTATAAATCAGACCCTTACAAGAGACAAGAGAGGAATTCTTTAATGGCTTCTATTGCCATTCAAATAAAATCTACCTTCTTTCATGACCACCAAGGCTTTGGTGCACCCGTTGATGACCTCATCAATCACCTACTCTTCTCAATCACCATGCTTCAGTCCCTCAGACTTTAATCCTATTTGCTGAACACTTCAGATGCCTTCCTCAGCCTGGAAAGCTCTTTGTGCCCTCAGATCTTTTCATAGCTGGCTCCTTCTTTAGGTGTCATTGTCAAATGTAATATCCACAGAGAGGTCTTCCCTGACCACCTAAAGTAGCCTCCACTTCTACCCTGTCCCTCTCTCCATTTTATTTTCTCCTTTCTTATCACTATCTGAAATTATCTTATTTTTTCACTTATCTATTGTCTTCCCCACTAGAACTTTAGCTCAATTTGAGAACAGCATCCCCCTATGCCTAAAATGGTATCATTACAGGTACTCAATAAATATTTGTTTAATGAAATTGTTGAATAAAAACTCATTGTCTTTTGCAGTCATGTTTTCCCTTATGAGCTCTAGTCAAAAGGTTAAAGTTTGGGTTGCTGAATGAGTAACAGCTATAGAAATCCAGGCATACTTTTAAAACAGTAAAACACTTAAGAAAGAAAACTATCAGTTCATCTCACTCCAATTTTTTTTATTAAGGTATTATTGATATACACTTTTATGAAGGTTTCACATGAAAAAACAATGTGGTTACTACATTTACCCATATTATCAAGTCCCCACTCATACCTCAATTCAGACACTGTCCATCAGTGTAGTAAGATGACACAGATTCACTGTTTGCCTTCTCCGTGCTACACTGTTTTCCCTGTGATTCCCCACACCATGTGTACTACACATAATAACCCACAATCTCCTTCTCCCACCCTCCCCATCCACCCTCCCACACCCCTCCCCTTTGGTAACCACTAGTTTATCTCACTCCAATTTTAAAGAACTTCTTCAATACATTCCCAAATTACACTCCTCCTGATTTAAAAAAAGTCGAAGAAAAGAGAAAAGGGAAGCCTGCAGGGCTAAATGAGGAGTTCCTGAGTCCACAAGACAACATTTATATAAGCATATTTTCCAGAATAAGTCAATCCTGATTATAGAATTGACTACATAATTGACTATATAATAGCAATTACATAGTCAAGGAGCAGCTGTCAGGAACTCAGGCTGGACCTCTAAGTTATTTCAGGTTAAATTCTATACAATAAAATTCCAATCTATTGATTAAGTTGAGGCAGATTCTTAGCATTTACTTAGATTTTACCTATAATTTTCATATCTGACAAGGGATTTGATTCCTTTAAAACTGATATGTAGAGAAAAGATAATTAATACTAAATATATATACATATAAACAGACAGACAGGCATATCTTTAAAACATGTCTAGACACATAACTAAGTTTTTTCTATACCAGGCTAAGACGTAGAACACATTTCTTCAGCAGCCAAATATTCAATTAAGAGTTAATTGTTTTTGCAACTGATAAATATAAGGAAAACTCAGAAGCAATACAGTATTATGTATGCATGTCAGTACCTTTAAGATCTTCCCAATTTAGATACCTCTTAGGCAAGCATAGACTCAGAAATGACTGTAGAGGATCAGATACGCTTTCGTACATAAAAAGGCTTTTATTCCTTCTCCTCCTCAATCTAAGTGTTATTGGATCGAGTTTTATAGAAATAGTCTGGCTAGTAAGGCTCATCCAGATAAAGTCAAAATGAAGATGAACAAGAAGGTACATCAAAGAATCCCAAGTCACAGAAAGCAATGGGGTAACCAACAGAGCGCTCCCACTGACTCTCAAAGCTCAGTGCATGCTGACTGTTTACAGCCTTACAGCCCTTCTCTGCAGGTTATAAATAACTGCTAAGTGTCCTTGTCCCCAAGGAGACCTTAGTAGCCAGCTCAAAGGTTAAAATATGGAATAATTCTCACCGGATGAAACCTTTCTAGTTAGCAAAAAATTCAAAAAGCAGAAAAATGTATTGCCAATTTAAGTTAAGGGCTGGGAAATAATTTTCTCCCCTAAAAACTATTCACTATGTAAGAGTTGTTAATATAGACATATTGGCATAATTCTCTAACCCAAAAATATGTCCAGGAGAATGCAATATATGCTCTGTTCCAAATGCAGAGGTCTGTCCTGGAAAGGGGCCGATGCCACTCATAGCCTTGTAGGATTGCATGTTCTTAGGCCTAAAAAAGACTTCTTGAGTCTTTGTTTTGCTTTTTAATTTAGACACAAATGACTACTGAGCTAAATACATCTATCTAACAATGTCAGAGGAAAAAAATCCTGCCTCCACTTGGATGGAGGCCCCAGCAGAATAAACTGTGGCAGCGACAGCACAGGGCTCACAAGGGCTGGGCTAATCCTTCAGGTGAAGTGCTCTTGCTGTTGTTAATTACTGAGCCCCTGCTAGGAAAAAAACTTTTCCACCTGCTTAAAAAAAGGCAAATAGGGTTCATCAAATTAAACTTCTCCACACATTATTTTCAAAATCCATCATTTGGGAGATGTCCAAAATGGAATGACATGAATCCAAATCACCAAACAAACCTGATTATAAATGAGCTTATGTCACTTCAAAGTGGATCTCAGTTCCAAAGGAAAACACCTTTAGAAATGAAGCTAGATAGGCAGAAATGAAGCTAGATAGGCAGAACCAAACATGATCAACTTCCTCCTTTTCACAAATTATAATAATGTGTTGATTCCACTGAATGGCTTGGGCAAAAATCTCTAGGGCCACAGAAAGCAGACTTCGGGAAGATGAAGATTTTAACACATCCCATGTGTTAACAAAGATTTCTCCTCTAGGTTGAGAAGATTTATTATTAAAACAAGAGCTGGAACAGAATTTTCTAAAAGGAGAAGAAAAAGGAGGAGGAGAAGCCTTGCAGGATTCCATCTCCTTAGGCCTAAAAAAGACTTCTTGAGTCTTGAGTCTTTTTTATAGACCATAAAACCTATATAGACCTATATTTTACATAGACCCATGATCCTTACCTAGAAACTATCTGCAGAAAATAAGTCCTTTCTTCTAAAGTTATTAAAAATAAGCCAATTCCTATGTTAATGTTAAGGTTCTAGCTAAACTAAATGAAACAAAGAAGAGGGGGGAAAACTTTATGGCTAAGAAGATCCTATGTATTATGTAATTATATTCCCAAAGCTTATATAATTATATTCCCAAAGCTGTTTTTTTAAGTGTATTTTTTTATTAAGGTATCATTGATATACACTCTTACGAAGGTTTCACAAGAAAAACAATGTGGTTATTACATTCACCCTTATTATTGAGTCCCCCCCATACCCCATTGCAGTCACTGTCCATCAGTGTAGTAAGATGCCACAGAGTCCCTATTTGTCTTCTCTGAGCTACACTGTCTTGCCCGTGACCCCACACACACCATGTGCACCAATCATGATACCCCACAATCCCCTTCTCCCTCCCTCCCCACCTGCCCTCCCCAACCCCTCCCCTCTGGTAACCACTAGTCCATTCTTAGAGTCTATGAGTCTGCTGCTATTTTGTTCCTTCAGTTTTGCTTCGTTGTTATACTCCACAAATGAACTCCCAAAGCTGTTTTGAGATTTGAGAGGTTTTAATTTTTCACCCTCTCCTTGCAACTACAACTATGAAGAACCTTACAAAATCCAAACAGTAAACAGATGAGACTTCGCCCTGATACAATTTAAGTAGGTTAAATCTGCAAGAAATTCAAAAACAGAAGAATCATATCATGAAACAAATAGGCAGAGGCTGCAAAACCCCACAGGGTCCTCTGGCCTTTCTAGAAGCCAAATTCAACATGTGGTTGGTTCTCTTTGGCCATCTATACTTTAGTTAAGCCATTTAAAAATATTTCTTCCTAACACAATTTATCTATAGAAAGAGCTCCAGGAATGCACAGGAGAAAACCTAAATTGGTTTTAGGGTATACAGTTTGGAATAGGTCCATTAACTCAGAGGCTGAAAGGCTCACCTGCTCCAGAGCGTTTGTATACTACAAAGGAAACCAGTTCTCTTCAGCATCAACTACAACTAACTAGCAGTACAGAATTCAGTATTCGCTGGAGACACTTTTCTTTATGATACACCTAGACTTCCTTCCAGCTATGAAAGAGAAATCAAGGTATAAGTATGTGTTAATCTTCTCCTCTAACTATGGCCTTAAGTGAAGAAATCTGAGAACTATTTTACATAAGACCCATGCTCCTTACCTAGAAACTATCTGCAGAAAAATAAATAATCTCTTCTGAAGTTATTAAAAATAAGCCAATTCCTATGTTAATGTTAAGGTTTTAACTAAACTAAATGAAACAAAGAACAGACAGGAAGTTCTCAGTTTCAAATGTTCATTCCAAGATTCATGACACAAGGAAAAAGTAAAATTACACAGGCAGACAAAACAGGGGAAAGTTAGGCAGAATGTCTGTCTTAACAGAATTTCCTGGCCCCTGGCGACTTGTGTCAGATTTTAAAGATTAAAATGCAGTAACACCTACTTTACCCAATAAAACTCCGCAAAAACATACATAAACATTTGAGGCAAGAATCTCATACCACAAAGTAAGAATTTTAAGATGCTAGTCAAAATGGTAGAAAGACTTTTTATAGTTACCCATAGAGAGATGAGCCTTAAGGCACATACACAAAGGCACTCTGCCCTGAATGAAACTCCTTTAATAGGGTAAAATGAAGCCCATGAATTGCTTTAAGGTATCTCCTTTTATAAACTGTAATTCAGATTTCCCCAAAGATCTTTTCTAGGTAGAAAAATAATCTTACTCTAAGGTCTTCATATCATGTATTATAAAATTTAAATCCAAACATCCTTTCCCCTTTCCACCATTAGTGTAAAGCCTTATCCTATATAACAGCAGTCACCAGAGATCTGAATAGCAGCTCTGGTTTACTCCAGGAAAGAATATTGAGAATAAAACTTCTTTTGAAGCTACTTATAAAAAATGTTAAACATTTTTGTTATGCTCATTATTAGAAAAAAAACTTACATGTTTACCTTATATGACTTCCAATTTTACATACCATTTGTACTGTAATAAACAGTAGATTACACTCAAGATATGCATTTTTTTAAGTCATGGTAAATATTTCTATGCATTTCATTCAGCTTTTTCCTCATGACCTTAAGCTATGTTTAAAATAAAACTATGTAAAAACTCACCAAGTAAAGTCAGTAGGAAGACTCTAATTTGTCTTGTCTAACAGGAAATCTCTGTTGGAAATAGAGATGATGAATCAGACTCAACTAGATTCTGAATCTCATACAAGTCTTTACTTACTTTGGCTATGCTGAAAAGGGAAAATCTTACAAAAAGCAGGTGATACATTTGCTAGGATTTACTAGTAAAAATTACCATTCTCTAATTTCAACAATGGTTCTGAATGCTCTATTTTTTGTCATTTCTCAAGAAAGATTATATACTTAGAACTGGACGTCAGAAAAACCCAAGCTAATTCTTCTAATGAGCTGGCCTATGAGTGCAGCAAAAATGAAAGACGTAGCTTGCCCTGTATTGATGCTTACAAGTGACCCAACTTTTGCCAGCTCCCTCACAAAATGCTGGAAGAATTACTATGAAGTCTTTATGTAAAATACCCTTTTATAAAAAGTGCTCTGTAGGTCAATTATACCAAAGCAAGATACATTTAATCAAAGCCATGTATCTTATGGTTTTAATAAACAGCTGCTACACTGAGGGTTCTTATTAAAGGCTGGTGAGGTATTTTGGCTAAATACTACCACCACCACCCTAATGATCTGCTACAGTCTACAAAGTGATTCCAAGCGGAAACAGGGTTAAAAGTGTTGCAAAGCTTCTAGGAACCTAGCGTAGGCAGAAAATTCTGGTGCTATCTTCCCTTTTGTGGGAAAATGAAGTACTGCATACATTGTGGGTGATTCTTTAAAAATAAAATCTTTTCCTGAAAATGTAAACACTAACTTTAACTGGTACAAATAAACTTCTCTTATTTTGGTAAATCAAGTCTGGTTACTATCAGTATTGGAATGAGCCCTCACCAAAAACTGTCCTAACTACAGATAGTAAAACAAGATAGTCTTAATCATATTTAAAAATAGAAGAGTCAGGTCGAATTAATTTTAACAAGTAAATATTTACTGAACACCAACTGTGCAGGCATTCTTTGAGACAGTGGTAAAAAAAAAAAAAAAAAAGACAAGGTTCCAGACACCCCGAGGGTAGGCAGATAACCTGCCTGTAAGACTTTCTAACTACCCCTCTGCAGAAGATATCAAGGAACTCTTAACAAATGAAAATGCTCTGAATATCTGTGATTCTTAAAGCAGAAACCAATACCTTTAGACTCTTATTCTCTGTTTTTTTTTTTAAGGTTTTGTTTTCTCAGTTAGTTTACTAGAATGAACATCTTTAGGTCCAATGGATTGGAAAAATTTAAAGAGTCTGACAAAACTGGTGAGGACTGGGAGGAAGGACACCCTCACACTTTTTGGTAGGACAAGTTATTAAAACCACTCTGGAAAAAGTTAATTATTATTTAATAAAAACTAAACATCTAGCATTTCCACTCCCAAATTATGGCCCAGAGAAACTCCTGCACATACACCTCCATCAGCACACATAAACAAGAATGTTCATAGCAGCATTATTTATAATAGTCATAAACATTATCAACAGTAAAATAGATACATAAATTGTGGTATATTCACATAACAGGATGCCATATGGCAATGAAATTAAACTATAGTTATACATAACAACATGGATGAAAGATACAAACATAGTGTTAGGTTCTGAAAGAAGACACAAAGGACACATACAGTATTATTCCCTTTATATAAAGTTCAAAAACGGACAAATTTAAGCTACACTGGTTTGCAAGGAATCCTAGGTGGTAAAATCATAAAGAAAGTAAGAAAATAATTACCACAAACGTCAGACTAGTGATACCTATGACCAACAGTAAGGGCTATGATCTAGAAGGAATACACAATACTGCAAGCTTCTTCAGGGTGTTGGTAATGATATATTTCCAGGTCTAACTGGTGGTTATACAGGTACTTGCTTTTTACAATTAATCTTTAAACTATAGTTATGCTTTATGTATTTTTCTACATGTTATATTCTATAATAAAAATATTTGAAATGTACATATGCTTTATGTATTTTCTACATGTTATATTCCATAATAAAAATGTTTGAAATGTACATAAAATAATCTAATAGAGTATATATATGTAAGGGTGAATATATAATATCTTGCATAGAATACACTCATGATTTTTTTCCAAGACAACTCAGGATAACTCAGTAATAAAGCAGGGCCACCCAGGAATAAATACCTACAGACAGGCTTTCCTATTGTACTTTCTTTCTTTGAATTTAATATAAATACCTAAGATCTATATTTCAGGGAAATTTTCAGTACTGACACAAATGTTTAAATCTATATATGCCTGTACAGCACAGAGAAGACAAGTAGTGACTCTATAGCATCTTACTATGATGATGGACAGTGACTGCAGTGGGGTGTCTGTGGGGGCACTTGATAATATGCGTGAATGCAATAACCACAATGTTGCTCATGTGAAACCTTTATAAGACTGTTTATCAATGATACCTGAATAAAAAAAATCTATATATGCCTGTTCACCAAGAGCCAATAGTTAAAACCTGAATTATTTAAGAAATAAACAAAAGCTTTGGAAAAAGCAAACCTAGAACAAGTATTTTTTGGTACTACATTTTTAGTTTAATCGTGGCCTCTGATGGAACCCCCAACGACTTCCCATCTCATGCTGAGTAAAAACCAGTCCTTACAATGGCTGAGAAGGCCCTGCACAATCTGGACCTCACTCTCTCTCCAGCCTCATCTCCAATTATGTTCTCCTGAGCTATGTTCCACTCATGCTGCCCTTCTTGACTGCTGTTCTGTTCCTCAGACAGAATAGGCTCACTCCTACCTCAGTGCATTGTACTTACCCTTTTCTCTACCTGGCTAACTAAGGGGAAGCCCTTCATATACTCTTGGTGCACTCCCTCACCATTGTTGGGTCTTTCCATAATAGTCACCACCTTTGTGAGGTCTTCCCTGACACCCTTACAAATGTAGTCCCTTGCCTCCAGAGCCACAATCCTATTCCACCTTCATTACTTTGTTTTTTTCTATAGCACATAAAGTCCTATACCACACAGGATCTGGGATGTGAGAAGGCAGTTTCTTATCTGTTTTACTGCTGCAGCCAGTGTCTGGCACATGGAAGGCCAGAAATAAATACTTATTTAATAAATTATAGACTTAATCTTTTTCTTTTGGATTTCTATCCTTGAAAGATAGACAGTAACTGAACATTCAAAAACAGAATGTTTCCGCTCTCTGTATGTCCAATTTATTAACAAAGTTTGTTTTACTAACAAGTTTCAAGTTTATGCTCTTAATGGATTGAATGAGTCACAGGTAAGACTTATTAAAAGTGGCTACAAACTAAATTGTATTCTCCCCAAAAAAATGTGTAGTGTCCACTTTAATGATAACAATGCTGGGAGAGCCGAGGGGGGAGGCGGCCTCTCTCGCACCACAGGTGCAGGTGTACTCTGGCATAACCACTATGGGACCAACCTGACAAGATGTAGCATGAAGATTCTGTGACTGCTTCCTTTAGTTACACTTTTTGTTATTCTTAAGTGTTTTAAAAAATGAGCGTGTTTTATAGTCAGAAAAAAGGTTTGTTAACGAGAGAATTCTGAACAAAACATAGCTTCAAGAAGTTCTTTAAATTATATTTTGACTCCCACAGAAACAATAAAGGCTTCTGTTATGGGTCCGGAAGAAATATTCCAAGGTGACTACAGTTCGGAAAAAAAAATTTTTTTGACTTAGGAATAAAAAATTTTATAGTATAGTTCAGTAGTAAAAGGAAAAAAAACTACTTGGTGTTACTGTTCCATATAAGAACATGAATTTAATCTGAAGAAAGATTTAAAATAGGAACATTTCTCCACAGCATAAAACGTGGGATTCACATAATAAAGAGCAGGTAACAAACTTCATTCAAGTTAGAGATTACAGTGGCACACAGAAGGTAATTCACTAAAGAAAACAGCCTACTGGCTGACATGACAGAGATACTTCTGAGCACACAGATAGAGCTTACACTTTTGATGGAATACTTCAACCCAAGCTAAAGTCAGAGAAAGCCCAGCTCCAAAGGTTATTTTCCAACCACAATACTTACAACCTAAACCATATCCTAGGACATGAACAAATCTGAGAAAATACACAGGCATCTGATATTCTACAGTTACATTTATTACTAAGATTTCCATTTAAAATCTTACCAAGTTTTTAAAAAAAAACTTAACACATAAATTCTCAAATTCTTAAAGATAGTTGACATACGATAGATAAAAGGTGGCTGCCCTAACTATCTGTTAAGAAGGGAAGTCCTACTCAAATACTTACAGCAAAATTAGAAAAGAGTAACAATTTTTATTTCTAACACTTCTGCATTCCAAGTGCTCAAAATTCTGAATTGGATCCACATTTAAAGGAGAAAAAACATGGAACATAAAAACTAAAAATATACTCAACTTCACAATAATGAATGAAATACAGTGGATTAAAAACTCAAGAAAAAAAATTATAAAGGAAAACTTCTGGCCATTGATACATATGGTCCCTGAACAAATTTTATCTGTAATAATTCTAAAGTGAAGGCTTATCATTTTTTTATAGTTTATTTTGGTATCATTAATCTTACAATTACATGTACAATATTATGGTGCTTAAACTACCCCCTTCATCAAGTCCCCCCCACCAACCCCATTACAGTCACTGTCCATCAGCATAGTGAGATGCTATAGAGTCACTGCTTGTCTTCTCTGAGTTGTACAGCCCTCCCCGTGCCCCCCCAACACTATATCTGCTAATCATAATGCCCCTTTTTCTCCCTTGTCCCTCCCTTCCCACCCATCCTCCCCAGTCCCTTTCCCTTTGGTAACTATTAGTCCGTTCTTGGGTTCTGTGAGTCTGCTGCTGTTTTGTTCCTTCAGTTCTTTCTTTGTTCTTATATTCCACATATGAGTGAAATCATTTGGTACTTGTCTTTTTTGGCTTGCCTTATTTCACTGAGCACAATACTCTCTAGCTCCATCCATGTTGTTGCAAATGGTAGGATTTGTTTTCTTCTTATGGCTGTATAATATTCCATTGTGTATATGTACCACATCTTCTTTATCCATTCATCTACTGATGGACACTTAGGTTGCTTCCATGTCTTGGCTATTGTAAATAGTGCTACGATAAACATAGGGGTGCATCTGTCTTTTTCAAACTGCGCTGCTGCATTCTTAGGGTAAATTCCTAGGAGTGGGATTCCTGGGTCAAATGGTATTTCTATTTTGAGTTTTTTGAGGAACCTCCATACTGCTTTCCACAATGGTTGAACTAATTTGCAGTCCCACCAGCAGTGTAGGAGGGTTCCCTTTTCTCCACATCCTCGCCAACATTTGTTGTTGTTTGTGTTTTGGATGTTGGCCATCCTCACTGGTGTGAGGTGATATCTCACTGTGGTTTTAATCTGCATTTCTCTGATGATTAGCGATGTGGAGCATCTTTTCATGTGCCTGTTGGCCATCTGAGTTTCTTCTTTGGAGAAATGTCTATTCACGTCCTCTGCCCATTTCTTAATTGGATTATTTACTTTATGTTTGTTGAGGGGCGTGAGTTCTTTATATATTTTGGATGTCAACCTCTTATCGGATACGTCATTTATGAATATATTCTCCCATACTGTAGGATGTCTATTTGTTCTACTGATGGTGTCCTTTGCTGTACAGAAGCTTTGCAGCTTGATATAGTCCCACTTGTTCATTTTTGCTTTTGTTTCCCTTGCTCAGGGAGATATGTTCATAAAGAAGTCGCTCATGTTTATGTCCAAGGGATTTTTGCCTGTGTTTTTTTCTAAGAGTTTTATGGTTTCATGACTTACATTCAGGTCTTTGATCCACCTTGAGTTGACTTTTGTGTATGGGGTTAGACAGTAGTCCAGTTTCATTCTCTTACATGTAGCTGTCCAGTTTTGCCAACACCAGCTGCTGAAGAGGCTGTCATCTCCCCATTGTATATCCAAGGCTCCTTTATCAAATATTAGTTGACCGTATATGTTTGGGTTAATGTTTGGATTTTCTATTCTGTTGCACTGGTCTGTGGGTCTGTTTTTGTGCCAATACCATATTGTCTTGATTACTGTGGCTTTGTAGTAGAGCTTGAAGCCAGGGAGCGTAATTCCCCCTGTTTTATTCCTCCTTCTCAGGATTGCTTTGGCTATTCGGGGTCTTTTGTGGTTCCATATGAATTTTAGAATTATTTGTTCCAGTTCATTGAAGAAAGCTGTTGGTAGTTTGATAGGGATTGGGTTGAATCTATAGATTGCTTTAGGTAGTATAGCCATTTTGACAATATTTATTCTACCTAGCCAAGAGCATGGGATGAATTTCCATTTGTTAGTGTCTTCTTTAATTTCTCTTAGGAGTGTCTTGTAGTTTTCAGAGTATAGGCCTTTCACTTCCTTCGTTAGGTTTATTCCTAGGTATTCTTTTTGATGCAATTGTGAATGGAATTGTTTTTCTGATTTCTCTTTCTGTTAGTTCATTATTAGTGTATAGGAAAGTAACAGATTTCTGTGTGTTAATTTTGTATCCTGCAACTCTGCTGAATTCAGATATTAGTTCTAGTAGTTCTGGAGTAGAGTCTTTAGGGTTTTTAATGTACAATATCATGTCATCTGCAAATAGTGACAATTTGACTTCTTTACCAATCTGAATGCCTTGTATTTCTTTGTTTTGTCTGATTGCCGTGGCTAGGACCTCCAGTACTATGTTGAATAACAGTGGAGAGAGTGGGCATCCCTGTCTTGTTCCCGATCTTAGATGAAAAGCTTTCAGCTTCTCGCCGTTAAGTATGATGTTAGCTGTGGGTTTGTCATATATGGCCTTTATGATGTTGAGGTACTTGCCCTCTATACCCATTTTGTTGAGAGTTTTAATCATGAATGGATGCTGAATTTTGTCAAATGCTTTTTCAGCATCTATGGAGATGATCATGTGGTTTTTGTTCTTCTCTTTGTTGATGTGGTGGATGATGTTGATGGATTTTCGAATGTTGTACCATCCTTGCATCCCTGGGATGAATCCCACTTGATCATAGTGTATGATCCTCTTGATGTATTTTTGAATTCGGTTTGCTAATATTTTGTTGAGTATTTTTGCATCTATGTTCATCAGAGATATTGGTCTGTAATTTTCTTTTTTGGTGAGGTCTTTGTCAGGTTTTGGTATTAGAGTGATGCTGGCTTCATAGAATGAGTTTGGAAGTATTCCCTCCTCTTCTATTTTTTGGAAAACTTTAAGGAGAATGGGTGTTATTTCTTCTCTATATGTCTGGTAGAATTCAGAGGTGAATCCATCAGGCCCAGGGGTTTTGTTCTTGGGTAGTTTTTTGATTACCAATTCGATTTCGTTGCTGGTGATAGGTCTGTTTAGTTTTTTTGTTTCTTGCTTGGTCAGTCTTGGAAGGTTGTATTTTTCTAAGAAGTTGTCCATTTCTTCTATGTTTTCCAGCTTGTTAGCATATAGATTCTCATAATATTCTCTTATAATTCTTTGTATTTCTGTGGGGTCCGTCGTGATTTTTCCTTTCTCATTTCTGATTGTGTTTATGTGTGTAGATTCTCTTTTTCTCTTAATGAGTCTGGCTAGGGGTTTATCTATTTTGTTTATTTTTTCAAAGAACCAGCTCTTGGTTTCATTGATTTTTTCTATTGTTTTATTCTTCTCAATTTTATTTATTTCTTCTCTGATCTTTATTATGTCCCTCCTTCTGGTGACTTTGGGCCTCATTTGTTCTTCTTTTTCTAATTTCAGTAATTGTGTCTTTAGACTATTCATTTGGGAATGTTCTTCCTTCTTTAAATTGGCCTGGATTGTAGTATACTTTCCTCTTAGAACTGCCTTTGCTGCGTCCCACAGAAGTTGTGGCTTTGTGTTGTTGTGGTCATTAGCCTCCATATATTCTTTGATTTCTGTTTTGATTTGGTTGTTAACCCATTGATTAATTAGGAGAATGTTGTTAAGTCTCCATGTATTTGTGAGCCTTTTTGTTCTCTTTCTAAAATTTATTTCTAGTTTTACACCTTTGTGATCTGAGAAGTTGGTTGGTAGAATTTCAATATTTTTGAATTTACTGAGGTTCTTTTTGTGGCCTAGTATGTGGTCTATTCTGGAAAATGTTTCATGTGCACTTGAGAAGAATGTGTATCCTGTTGCTTTTGGGTGTCCATCTTTATTTCTTTATATGCCTTAAAGAACCACTAGTTTTTCTGACCACTAAGCCTTACTCTATAGTACATAGTTACTTCCTGTCACTTAAAGAAAACAACTGATCATAATGGGACTGGATTGGGGTGCTGGGATTTGTTTTCTGAGATGGGAAACTGGCTTATAAATAGAAAAATAAAAGGTAGAGATTAGAGCACCTTTTGGAGGTGGAGATGTAAATAATGCCAATAATTTTAACAAATCCATTACTTATATGGTGAGAGTAAAAATGGGGAACACTTGCTAATACAACTTAACTCTTCAGGCATAAAAGACTGAAGTGATCTGAGTAAAGTGAAGAGAGTTCTTTGTTATTAGCCTGAATACTCTGAGGGCAAGGGACTTGCACCCAGAGCATTCTGTATTGTGCCTGGTACATAGAAAGTACTTCATAAATGCCTGGTGAATAAAAGAATTAGTAAAATAATACTAGAGATATAAAACTTAATGAACATCCAGTCAGATGATTTTGTCTTAAAGATCAAGAAACTGAACCCCAAAGCAGCTTAGTGACTTGTCCATGGTGATATGTTGCATACAGAAGGCCAGGAGCTACAATGAGACCAGAACCCAGGCTATTACACATAACTCTCCATAGTTATGGTGGAAAAAGCAGATGTGGGCTCAGGAATTTCAGTATGGGTAAATGAAAGATAATGCAAGGGTGAAAAACAAACTGTGAGTTCAATAATGATTTAGAACGCCAAGACCCTGACAAGGCACTGTAGTAACCCATTAGGTACAGTCCAAATGGACCAACCAAAGTCTCTCCATTATTGGAAAGGATGCTGGAAACAAACCAGATAACGCATGCAACATTGACATCTCCCAACCTAGCTTTCCAATCTTACTACAACTGCTCAAATTAAGTCAACTGTCAGACTACCCAATTCCACTACTCCATCTACGTTCACAAAAGAATTAAATTGACTACATAAACTGGATTCCTCCCTAAGGATGTGGGGTTATAAAGATAAATTTGCAACTCCATTTGTTCTTAGCCCTCTATAACTTTTTCTCCCCTTCAATTCAACCAAACCTTTACTGATTAAAACTGCACAGACATGATTTGACTCTGATCCTCGAGAGGTGAAAAGCCTCCTTCACTCTAGTTCCTAAAATATTTCCTTCAAAGCAAAGATTCATCTTATCAGCCCAAACAAATTATTATCAAATAGAGTGTTCATTTTGAGAGAGGCCTATGGATTATTTAAATTTTATGAGAGTAATTTTTCCCACCTATACAAGAAATAGATTCACAGGCAGAGACAGATTTTTATTCTAAGTTCAACAGCTAATCTTAACATTGACAAATGTGTTTCTATTGCTTGATCCTTAAAGTCAATCCACCACAAAAAATATTCACTGAATGCAGTTTGGATGTCTTGTGTGCTAACTACCAGCCTCATTACTACCAATTTCTTTGCTTGGCTTGAATAAAGCGAAAATGTTTCTGGCCCAGTAACACTAAAACAATTAGTGTTACTATTTTCAAGAATGGAGAGCTTCTCCTCAAAACAAATTTTACTCCTTTAAACAATTTTCCTACAATCTTTTACAGTACCCTTTGCCTTTAAATAGCAAACCATTTAGAAGTCACAAAAATTATTTCTCCATTTATTCACCACTGGACATGAAACAGAACAAAATCTCAGTAAAATCAATTTTAAATATCAGGCAAAGTCAGCTAGGTGTTCAAATCAGAAAGGCAAGCTTTAGACTCTAGACACAAATTCACATCATGTATTAAATACAGAACTCACAAATAAATTCAGTTTTAAGGGACTGGTTCTTCAAAGTTACAAAATGTGGGTAAAAGTTACCACTACCACTTTACCTCAACTGCCAGAGATAGTTACTTTAACTGTCTTTACAAAGGTCAACATTTTATTGGGTCTTCCAAAAATCAATTCTTCACAATGAGAAGTGGACATCAGTAAAATAAAGTTTCAGAATAAGAACAGAACAATATTCAAAGCTTTGGCTGTCCTTTGGACCCAAATTCTAGTGCAGGTTTTGCAGATACTTTCCTTTATCTGAGTTTTTTCATCTTTAAATTAAGGGCAACTGTCCAAGAATCTCTAAGGTCCCTTCCAGAGCTAAAGTTCTATGCTCCTTTGGAAAACTGTTAAAATTATATCTGACTCTCTTCATAAATGCTTTTTGAAATCTAAAAGCAATACATATACAGCATAAATAACTCAAAAGTTATAGGAAGCTGTAATTGAAAAGTAAAAGTTTCCTTTCAGGTATCCAAATCTTTCCTCTAAAGCCTAGAGACAACCACTTTTCTTTTGTATCCTCAGAAACAAAACACACAAAACCACAAAAAGGGCATGAACCAGCAAATATATACACACACACATATATTCATATTCCCTGCAGGCATACATATACCTTATACTTTCTAAAGACTGCAAAGAATTCCACTGTACCCTGACGTTTGATTTCCAAGTTTTTGTTACTGTAAACACTGTAGCAAACAGGTGTACCTGAACATAAGTGCAAGCAAGCCCAAAGGCCCTGTGCATTATGTTGATATTGCCAAACTGCTCTACAAAATGTTGTACCAATATACTGTATACTCACAATGGAATATTATTCAGCCATAAAAAGAAAATAAATCCTGCCATTTGCAAGAACATGGATGGATCTAGAGGGTCTTATGCACAGTGAAATAAGCCAGAAAGAGAAAGAAAAATACCATATGATTTCACTTATTTGGAGAATACAACAACAAAGCAAAACAAGGAACAGAACAGCAGTAGACTCATAGACACTGAGAAGTGACTAGTGATTAGGAAGGGGGAAGGATTGGGGTGGGTGTGGGGGGATGGGAAGGGGGAGAGTGATAAAGAGGCATAATAATTTGCAATCACAATATAGGTTGATCATGGGGGCTGTGAAACACTGTGATGTGTATGTGAAACCAACATGAGATTGTATAATAATGATACTTTAAATAAAAAAAAATAGTGTATACTCCTCCCTGCATGACTGTCCACTTCCCAGAACCTTTGAGCATTAACCTTCTTGATACAGTATTCATATAGGATGGCCACAGAGACATATACCTTTAAGCAGAAGAGCCAGTGAGACTTAGATGAAAGAATTTTAAAAAGGGCCAGAAATGTCTTTTATGAATTAAATAGATGAACTCTAGCCAAAAAATATAGCAGATGTTTGGTACTTGTTTGTTTATAAGATTTAGGTGTTATGTTTACTTGAGGTGTTTGTAAAAAAAAGATACTGATAGAAAATAAATTTTCTGGGTGGAGGAGGAGCACAGGAGTAGGTGAGCAACTTGTATTACAAATTCTATGAATCCCAAAGAGACCTAGTACTGTCTTAGATCAGGATATGGATTTAATAACATCTATGGCTAAATTCCTCCACATATAATATAGCCACTTTTACTCAGAGATGGTTGTCAGCACAGTAAAAATCCAATTTGGTTCCTTATTTTTGTCAATGGTAAAGAACTGCTATTAATTCAGCTGTTCATCCCCAAGTTAAACTGAACAGTATTACTGCATGATTCCAGAGGTGATAAAATGTTAATAAAGCACATAGGAAGCAACTTGTGGTGTATTTTAAAAGTGTTTTTTAATTAAATAATTGGTACAACGTCTAGCATCAAGTCATCCACTTTGAAAATTATCATCTTAGTTTAACAGGAAGTGTCTGCAAAGGACATGTAAATATTAGGCAACTTTCAGTGTGTCTGTATGTGTGTGTGTGTGTGTACGGGGGAGGCAGGTTTCTAAAAACAAAATAAATATACACAAAAATAGTCTCGTTTTACTTTCCTATGATTTGCTGATTTGCTATTATAAATATTTATTACATCTTCAGTTGTAGTATGCTATCACATTTTTTTTTGGTGGGGGGGAAACTTCACCATTTCTTCTACTGTCAGGGAATCACTAAAAAAAAAACCCAACACCACAATTTTAAGTATCAATCAGAAGCACTCAGAATCAAGGCCATGCTTACAAACGTCTACACATAAAACTAACTGAGCACAGCAAGTCCTATGCTGAGGGCCACCAGCATCTCTTTCAAAATGAGGGTAGTCTTCTCAACCCTTGCTCTGAATACACCACTAAATGTTCAATGGGGCCAACTCCAGACACTGGACTCAATGCAGATAGATCCTAATACCCAACAAGACATCAACTGGGAAAAGGAGGGGAAGCTGAATCAAAGTCAAACAAGGGTTACTTGGCAAGTGTCTTACTCATGATATTATCAAAAAATCATGTGGGAGGTCCCCAAATTTTACCACTAACAAAGAAATCCTTACCTGTAGGCATATGATTTGGGTGGGCTCTTTTTGAATGACTGCCAAAGAAAAATTGAAGTCTTTTAGGTGCTGACAAATTCTACCTAATGGAGGTCAGTGTCCCATCTATCAGACTGAATTCCACAAATGAGTAGATAAAAATTTTAGGTTAGGAGTTTTCAAATAAAAATTATAAACTGAAGAAAAACAGATACTCCAATCACATAATTAAAAAGGCAGAACTCAGAGTGAGAAGAAATAATTACATCCTTCGATACAATCTACTGTTTCCAAGACAGACAAGAATCTTGAGACTGGT
This sequence comes from Smutsia gigantea, assembly GCA_032199065.1. NCBI lineage: Eukaryota > Metazoa > Chordata > Mammalia > Pholidota > Manidae > Smutsia > Smutsia gigantea. The sequence continues at coordinate 8,376 of JAVSCE010013179.1, read as the reverse complement.
AGTCAGTGGCAATGGTTCAAGGAGAGAAAAATAAATGACTACTTGAACCTAATCCAAAAATCAAATCCAAAGACATTCAGTCTAACACTGACCTTGCAGATACTATCAAGAACAAACTAAAGCAGTATTTGGTTGGGTTGCTATGTTAAATAGCAAACTACTATGACATAGAACAAAATAATGGCTTATGATTGGCTGTAGACAGTCTGGTAACCAAAGTGCATATTTATTGGTTACTGCCCATACTTGCCACCAAAGTTTATCCAATCTGAACATGTAATACAAGTAACTTCCAGAAGTAAGTAGTTTTTTTTTCATTTTATGAGTTTTTAATGAGCAGTAGTCAAGGCACAATCCACTGGAGGAAGGGAGGTATCTTAATCCTCTATTGCTGCATAATAAATTATAAAAAACTGATGTCCAATGTCCTTGAGACTTCCACATAATTTATAGTTAACTCAATAACTTCTATATTCATGTCTAAAAACTCTTTCAAAACTGGTGTTAATTTAGCTAATTCAAAATACCCTAAAGTTATAGTTGGTGACAAAAAATGATACTGTTGTCCTATTCTTTATTCTAGAATGAAATTATGACCTTCATTTCAATTCCTACCACACTTGAAGGAGATGAAAACTATTCAAAAATATATTTTTTATTTATTTTTAAAATACTGTAGACATCTATAGTAAAATAATTCACAATTTATTGGGGGGAAAAAGGACTGAAATCAGTACAATGCTCAGTGTACTATCCACATTGTAGACTCTTCAGATCCTTTCTTGACTCTCTGTTTTCATGTAGTGACAATTAAGCAGAAGGAGAATGGATAAATTTAAATCTACCTGTTTTCTTATTTATGAGCTTAGTCAAAAACTAGTGAGAAAATTTAGAGGAATTTGTTAAAATGATGTCATGGCATTATAAAAAGTTCTAACCAAATCTTTTAAAAAGGGTACAAGAGAAGAATATCCATAGAACTCTGGGGAAAATTCTGGATGCATTTTCTTTTATTTTTTTATATGCAGTAAAATTTTCCTGATAAAAGTCACATGTAATAATCAAAATATAAGACAGTTTTTTGTGTGAAATTTAGGACAACAACCATTAATAAGAGTTATCTAAAGCACTTACTTAAAAAGACAAAATTTCTACCAACCCACTTTAATTAGTTCAGTACCTAAAAATTTAAACAAGGATTTACTGGAAATAGAATAATACTGGTCCCTCTCTACTTTTTGTCCCTGCCTTCCAGCCAATCCAAATCACAACATTGTCCCCATTTCATTAATTCCCATGGCTTTAACGGTTACCATGTACATACCTGGCTATCTCTTCTGTACTGCAAACAACTTCCTGATCCTAGACATCACATGGCTATCTTCATAGGCATCTCAAACTCAGCAAGTCTAAAATGGAAACCCATCTTCCTCCAAAAACCTGTCTTCCAGTGATCCTGCCGTTCATCCAAGCGTTCCAACTAGAAACCTAGAAGTTAGCCTTGACTCTGACTGTCCCTTGCTACCCCCACCTCTACTTCCTACTGCCCCCGCAATTTTACCTCAGAAATACATCCCAAACCCATATGTTTCTCTTGATCCCCACAATCAACCCACCTTAATTAGTTCAGGACTTTAGTACACTGCAATATTACCTTAATTAAAGCAATACTTTCTTGTTTGATTCCCACAGAGTAAGCTGTTTTTTGCCACACTGTCTTTGCATATGTTTCCTCTACCCAGAATGCGTCCCTTCATCTTTGTAAACATCGAATCTCTCCAAGTAGAATTAAATGCTTCCTCCTCACTCTCAATGTGTAGATCTCTTGCTGTTATAATTATTTGTTTTCCCCACTAGACTGAGAGTCCCAGGAGGGCACTTAACTGTGTTACTTACATTCACCTTGGTAAGCCTGGTGTCTAGGCAGTGCCCAGCAAATAGTAGGTGCTTAATAAATGCTTGAAAAAAGGATGAATGAATAGATCAGACTTCCGGGAAGATGGCGGTGTGAGCAGGGCGGCAGAAATCTCCTCCCAACACTATATTTATCTACGAAAACACCGAAAATACATCTATTCCTAAAAGAGAGACGAGAATACACAGGAAAGCGCACAGCGTGCAGCTACACCCGAGAGGACTCGGCACCCCAAGAGGCGGGTAAGATACGGAGCCGCGACCCGGCGGGACCCGAGCCCTCCCCCACCCCAGCGCACCGGCGGGAGGAGAGGATTCAGAGCCGGGAGGGAGTGGAAGCACACCCCGCGAAGTAGCCAGCCCCGGGGATCTGCGCGGGGAGCGCTGACCCACATTGCGCAGTGCAGCGGAGATTGGAGAGACAGAGGGGCAGGATCTGAGCGGGGAACGCGCCAGGGTGCTTGCAGCCGGCTCCCGGGAAGGAAAAAAAAAAGCGCGCGCTTTCTTCAGCGGTCTTAAAGAGACAGGAGCCCAGCGGAGGAGCCGGATCGCCCCAGCACACTCAGCCCAGCAGGCTGGGAGTCCTGGGGAGTTTCAGACGCCTTAGCTGGCGACTGAGGAAGCGTAGCCATACTTAACACTTCTCACTGAGATCAGCAGCCTCCTATTCGTTCCCACCCCTGCCAGAGCGATAAAGGGCCCTGCGGAGCGGCACAGTCACAGCTGTTGAATAGTGGGGCAATAGCGCCACCTAGAGCATTCCCACAGAATCTACGTACGGTGGGCATTTTTTGTTTTTTTTGTTTTGTTTTGTTTTTTGTTTTGTTTTTGTTTTTTCTTTTCTTTCTTTTTTTTCTTTTTTCTCTTTCTTTTTTTTTTTTTTTTCTTCTCTTTTTAAAGTCTTAAAGAGCCCAGCTGACATACGTGGCAACTATCAGTGACCAAATTATACAGTCATGAAAAGACAGAGGAATATGGTTCAGACAAAATCAACCAGACAACCCCAGAGAGGGAGTCTGAAGGGATGGAAATGCACAGCCTCCCTGAAAAAGAATTCAGAATAAAAGTCATAACCATGCTGATGGACCTACAGAGAAATGTGCAAGAGCTGAGGGAGGAAGTGAGGGAACTGAGGAAAGACAATACAGAAATCAGACAAGCGATCGACGGGCTTAACAGCAGAATGGATGAGATGCGAGAGACTGTTAATGGAATAGAAAACAGAGAACAGGAGTACAGAGCAGCTGAGGAAGAGAGAGATAAAAGGATTTCTAGGAATGAAAGAATATTAAGAGAACTGTGTGACCAATCCAAACGGAACAATATTCGCATTATAGGAGTACCAGAGGAAGAAGAGAGAGAAAAAGGGATAGAAAGTGTCTTTGAAGAAATAATTGCTGAAAACTTTCCCTCGCTGGGGAAGGAAGTAGTCTCGCAGTCCACCGAAGCTCATAGATCTCCCAACACAAGGGACCCAAGGAAGACAACACCAAGACACATAATAATTAAGATGGCAAAGATCAAAGATAAAGACAGGGTATTAAAGGCAGCTAGAGAGAGAAAAAAGATCACCTACAAAGGAAAACCCATCAGACTATCATCAGACTTCTCAACAGAAACCTTACAGGCCAGAAGAGAATGGCATGATATATTTAACGTAATGAAACAGAAGGGCCTCGAACCAAGAATATTGTATCCAGCACGATTATCATTTAAATATGATGGAGGGATTAAACAATTTCCAGATAAACGAAAGTTAAGAGAATTTGCGTCTCATAAACCACCACTACAGGATATCTTAAATGGACTGCTCTAGAGGGAAGCACACCTAAGGCTAAAAAGATGTCACCAGAGAAAAAAAAAATCATAGCAAAGAAAGCAGACCATCCAAATGCCAACTAAAGGCAAAGAATAAAACACCTATTATAGAAAGAATGGAGGAGGAGGAATAAGGGAGAGAAAGAAAGAAACATCAGACTGTGTTTACAATAACTTAACAAGAAAGTTAAGTTACATTGTTAGATAGTAAAGAAGCAACCCTTGAACCCTTGGTAACCACGAATCTAAAGCCAGCAATGGCAATAAGTACATACCTATCAATAATCACCCTAAATGTAACTGGACTAAATGCACCAATCAAAAGACACAGAGTAACAGAATGGATAAAAAAGCAAGACCCATCTATATGCTGCCTACAAGAAACTCACCTCAAATCCAAAGATATACACAGACTAAAAGTGAAGGGATGGAAAAAGATATTTCATGCAAACAACAAAGAGAAAAAGCCGGTGTTGCAGTACTTGTATCAGACAAAATAGACTTCAAAACGAAGAAAGTAGCAAAAGATAAAGAAGGACATTACATAATGATAAAGGGGTTAGTCCAACAAGAAGATATAACCATTATAAATATATATGCACCCAACACAGGAGCGCCAGCATATGTGAGACAAATACTAACAGAATTAAAGGAGGAAATAGACAGCAATGCATTCATCTTAGGTGACTTCAACACACCACTCACTCCAGAGGACAGATCAACCAGACAGAAAATAAGTAAAGACACAGAGGCACTGAACAACACACTAGAACAGATGGACCTAACAGACATCTACAGAACTCTACACCCAAAAGCAACAGGATACACATTCTTCTCAAGTGCACATGGAACATTTTCCAGAATAGACCACATACTAGGCCACAAAAAGAACCTCAGTAATTTCAAAAATATTGAAATCCTACCAACCAACTTCTCAGATCACCAAGGTATAAAACTAGAAATAAATTTTAGAAAGAAATCAAAAAGGCTCACAAATACATGGAGACTTAACAACACTCTCCTAATTAATCAATGGGTTAACGACCAAATCAAAACAGAAATCAAAGAATATATGGAGACTAATGACAACAACAACACAAAGCCACAACTTCTGTGGGACGCAGCAAAGGCAGTTCTAAGAGGAAAGTATATTGCAATCCAGGCCTATTTAAAGAAGGAAGAACACTCCCAAATGAATAGTCTAAAGACACAATTACTGAAATTGGAAAAAGAAGAACAAATGAGGCCCAAAGTCACCAGAAGGAGGGACATAATAAAGATTAGAGAAGAAATAAATAAAATTGAGAAGAATAAAACAATAGAAAAAATCAATAAAACCAAGAGCTGGTTCTTGAAAAAATAAACAAAATAGATAAACCCCTAGCCAGACTCATTAAGAGAAAAAGAGAATCTACACACATAAACACAATCAGAAATGAGAAAGGAAAAATCACGACGGACCCCACAGAAATACAAAGAATCATAAGAGAATATTATGAGACTCTATATGCTAACAAGCTGGAAAACATAGAAGAAATGGACAACTTCTTAGAAAAATACAACCTTCCAAGACTGACCAAGCAAGAAACAGGAAAACTAAACAGACCAATCACCAGTGACGAAATCGAATTGGTAATCAAAAAACTACCCAAGAACAAAACCCCTGGGCCTGATGGATTCACCTCTGAATTCTACCAGACATATAGAGAAGAAATAACACCGATTCTCCTTAAAGTTTTCCAAAAAATAGAAGAGGAGGGAATACTTCCAAACTCATTCTATGAAGCCAGCATCACTCTAATACCAAAACCGGGCAAAGACCTCACCAAAAAAGAAAATTACAGACCAATATCCCTGATGAACGTAGATGCAAAAATACTCAACAAAATATTAGCAAACCGAATTCAAAAATACATCAAGAGGATCATACACCATGATCAAGTGGGATTCATCCCAGGGATGCAAGGATGGTACAACATTCGAAAATCCATCAACATCATCCACCACATCAACAAAAAGAAGAACAAAAACCACATGATCATCTCCATAGATGCTGAAAAAGCATTTGACAAAATTCAGCATCCATTCCTGATTAAAACTCTCAACAAAATGGGTATAGAGGGCAAGTACCTCAACATCATAAAGGCTATATATGACAGACCCACAGCTAACATCATACTTAATGGCGAGACGCTGAAAGCTTTTCATCTAAGATCGGGAACAAGACAAGGATGCCCACTCTCTCCACTGTTATTCAACATAGTACTGGAGGTCCTAGCCACAGCAATCAGACAAAACAAAGACATACAAGGCATCCAGATTGGTAAAGAAGAAGTCAAATTGTCACTATTTGCAGATGACATGATACTGTACATAAAAAACCCTAAAGATTCCATTCCAAAACTACTAGAACTAATATCTGAATTCAGCAAAGTTGCAGGATACAAAATTAACACACAGAAATCTGTTGCTTTCCTGTACACTAATGATGAACTAACAGAAAGAGAAATCAGAAAACAATTCCATTCACAATTGCATCAAAAAGAATAAAATACCTAGGAATAAACCTAACGAAGGAAGTGAAAGACCTGTACTCTGAAAACTACAAGACACTCCTAAGAGAAATTAAAGAGGACACTATCAAATGGAAATGCATCCCATGCTCTTGGCTAGGAAGAATCAATATTGTCAAAATGGCTATACTACCTAAAGCAATCTACAGATTCAACGCAATCCCTATCAAACTACCAACAGCTTTCTTCAATGAACTGGAACAAATAATTCTAAAATTCATATGGAACCACAAAAGACCCCTAATAGCCAAAGCGATCCTGAGAAGGAGGAATAAAACAGGGGGAATTACACTCCCTGACTTCAAGCTCTACTACAAAGCCACAGTAATCAAGACAATTTGGTATTGGCACAAAACAGACCCACAGACCAGTGGAACAGAATAGAAAATCCAAACATTAACCCAAACATATACAGTCAATTAATATTTGATAAAAGTGCCTTGGATATACAATGGGGAGATGACAGCCTCTTCAGCAGCTGGTGTTGGAAAAACTGGACAGCTACATGTAAGAGAATGAAACTGGACTACTGTCTAGCCCCATACACAAAGGTAAACTCAAGGTGGATCAAAGACTTGAATGTAAGTCATGAAACCATAAAACTCTTAGAAAAAAACATAGGCAAAAATCTCCTGGACATAAACATGAGCAACTTCTTCATGAACATATCTCCCCGGGCAAGGGAAACAAAAGCAAAAATGAACAAGTGGGACTATATCAAGCTGAAAAGCTTCTGTACAGCAAAGGACACCATCAGTAGAACAAAAAGACATCCTACAGTATGGGAGAATATATTCATAAAAAACGTATCTGATAAAGGGTTGACATCCAAAATATATAAAGAACTCATGCACCTTAACAAACAGAAAGCAAATAATCCAATTAAGAAATGGGCAGAGGACATGAATAGACACTTCTCCAAAGAACAAATTCAGATGGCCAACAGGCACATGAAAAGATGCTCCACATCGCTAATCATCAGAGAAATGCAGATTAAAACCACAATGAGATATCACCTCACACCGGTGAGGATGGCCAACATCCAAAACACAAACAACAACAAATGTTGGCGAGGATGTGGAGAAAAGGGAACCCTCCTACACTGCTGGTGGGACTGCAAATTAGTTCAACCATTGTGGAAAGCAGTATGGAGGTTCCTCAAAAACTCAAAATAGAAATACCATTTGACCCAGGAATTCCACTCCTAGGAATTTACCCTAAGAATGCAGCAGCCCAATTTGAAAAGGACAGATGCACCCCTATGTTTATTGCAGCACTATTTACAATAGCCAAGAAATGGAAGCAACCTAAGTGTCCATCAGTAGATGAATGGATAAAGAAGATGTGGTACATATACACAATGGAATATTATTCAGCCATAAGAAGAAAACAAATCCTACCATTTGCAACAACATGGATGGAGCTAGAGGGTATTATGCTCAGTGAAATAAGCCAAGCCGAAAAAGACAAGTATCAAATGATTTCACTCATATGTGGAGTATAAGAACAAAGAAAAAAACTGAAGGAACAAAACAGCAGCAGACTCACAGAACCCAAGAACGGACTAATAGTTACCAAAGGGAAAGGGACTGGGGAAAATGGGGGGAAGGGAGGGATAAGAGGGAAAAAGGGGCATTACGATTAGCAGATGTAATGTTGGGGGGGCACGGGGAGGGCAGTACAACTCAGAGAAGACAAGTAGTGATTCTATAGCATCTCACTACGCTGATGGACAGTGACTGTAATGGGGTTGGTGGGGGGACCCGATGAAGGGGTAGTTTAATAATCGTAATATTGCACATGTAATTGTAAATTAATGATAATAAAATAAATTATATTAAAAAAAAAGAAAAAAAAAGAAAAAAGAAAAATATAACAACATTTGAAATTGATCTACTTAAGAAAGGTGAACTCAGCTCATGACTTCTCAATTGAGAGGAAGAGGACTGGTCCCAAAGAGACAACAACTGGGTCGGAGTGGGCAACAAAAAATTCTTAGACATTACCATGGCTTGTGACACTGCCCCTCCCCCACCCCCCCCCGGCCCTGCACCCTACCCCGAAGCTCAAC
>JAVSCE010013178.1:0-25770 GCA_032199065.1 Smutsia gigantea | reverse complement strand
TATCTATTTTGTTTATTTTTTCAAAGAACCAGCTCTTGGTTTTATTGATTTTTTCTATTGTTTTATTCTTCTCAATTTATTTATTTCTTCTCTAATCTTTATTATGTCCCTCCTTCTGGTGACTTTGGGCCTCATTTGTTCTTCTTTTTCCAATTTCAGTAATTGTGTCTTTAGACTATTCATTTGGGAATGTTCTTGCTTCTTTAAATAGGCCTGGATTGCAATATACTTTCCTCTTAGAACTGCCTTTGCTGCATCCCACAGAAGTTGTGGCTTTGTGTTGTTGTTGTCATTAGTCTCCACATATTCTTTGATTTCTGTTTTGATTTGGTCGTTAACCCATTGATTAATTAGGAGAGTGTTGTTAAGTCTCCATGTATTTGTGAGCCTTTTTGATTTCTTTCTAAAATTTATTTCTAGTTTTATACCTTGTTGATCTGAGAAGTTGGTTGGTAGGATTTCAATATTTTTGAAGTTACTGAGGTTTTTTTTGTGGCCTAGTATGTGGTCTATTCTGGAAAATGTTCCATGTGCACTTGAGAAGAATGTGTATCCTGTTGCTTTTGGGTGTAGAGTTCTGTAGATGTCTGTTAGGTCCATCTGTTCTAGTGTGTTGTTCAGTGCCTCTGTGTCTTTACTTATTTTCTGTCTGGTTGATCTGTCCTCTGGAGTGAGTGGTGTGTTGAAGTCTCCTAAGATGAATGCATTGCTGTCTATTTCCTCCTTTAATTCTGTTAGTATTTGTCTCACATATGCTGGCGCTCCTGTGTTGGGTGCATATATATTTATAATGGTTATATCTTCTTGTTGGACTGACCCCTTTATCATTATGTAATGTCCTTCTTTATCTTTTGCTACTTTCTTCGTTTTGAAGTCTATTTTGTCTGATACAAGTACTGCAACACCTGCTTTTTTCTCTTTGTTGTTTGCATGAAATATCTTTTTCCATCCCTTCACTTTTAGTCTGTGTATATCTTTGGATTTGAGGTGAGTTTCTTGTAGGCAGCATATAGATGGGTCTTGCTTTTTTATCCATTCTGTTACTCTGTGTCTTTTGATTGGTGCATTCAGTCCATTTACATTTAGGGTGATTATTGATAGGTATGTACTTATTGCCATTGCTGGCTTTAGATTCGTGGTTACCAAGGGTTCAAGGGTTGCTTCTTTACTATCTAACAATCTAACTTAACTTTCTTGTTAAGTTATTGTAAACACAGTCTGATGTTTCTTTCTTTCTCTCCCTTCTTATTCCTCCTCCTCCATTCTTTCTATAATAGGTGTTTTATTCTTTGCCTTTAGTTGGTATTTGGATGGTCTGCTTTCTTTGCTATGATTTTTTTTTTCTCTGGTGACATCTTTTTAGCCTTAGGTGTGCTTCCCTCTAGAGCAGTCCATTTAAGATATCCTGTAGTGGTGGTTTATGAGAGGCAAACTCTCTTAACTTTCGTTTATCTGGAAATTGTTTAATCCCTCCATCATATTTAAATGATAATCGTGCTGGATACAATATTCTTGGTTCGAGGCCCTTCTGTTTCATAACGTTAAATATATCATGCCATTCTCTTCTGGCCTGTAAGGTTTCTGTTGAGAAGTCTGATGATAGTCTGATGGGTTTTCCTTTGTAGGTGATCTTTTTTCTCTCTCTAGCTGCCTTTAATACCCTGTCTTTATCTTTGATCTTTGCCATCTTAATTATTATGTGTCTTGGTGTTGTCTTCCTTGGGTCCCTTGTGTTGGGAGATCTATGAGCTTCGGTGGACTGCGAGACTACTTCCTTCCCCAGCGAGGGAAAGTTTTCAGCAATTATTTCTTCAAAGACACTTTCTATCCCTTTTCTCTCTCTTCTTCCTCTGGTACTCCTATAATGCGAATATTGTTCCGTTTGGATTGGTCACACAGTTCTCTTAATATTCTTTCATTCCTAGAAATCCTTTTATCTCTCTCTGCCTCAGCTGCTCTGTACTCCTGTTCTCTGTTTTCTATTCCATTAACAGTCTCTCGCATCTCATCCATTCTGCTGTTAAGCCCGTCAATCGCTTGTCTGATTTCTGTATTGTCTTTCCTCAGTTCCCTCACTTCCTCCCTCAGCTCTTGCACATTTCTCTGTAGGTCCATCAGCATGGTTATGACTTTTATTCTAAATTCTTTTTCAGGGAGGCTGTGCATTTCCATCCCTTCAGACTCCCTCTCTGGGGTTGTCTGGTTGATTTTGGTCTGAACCATATTCCTCTGTCTTTTCATGACTGTATAATTTGGTCACTGATAGTTGCCACGTATGTCAGCTGGGCTCTTTAAGACTTTAAAAAGAGAAGAAGAAAAAAAAGAAAGAGAAAAAAGAAAAAAAAGAAAGAAAAGAAAAAACAAAAACAAAACAAAAAACAAAACAAAACAAAAAAAACAAAAAAATGCCCACCGTACGTAGATTCTGTGGGAATGCTCTAGGTGGCGCTATTGCCCCACTATTCAACAGCTGTGACTGTGCCGCTCCGCAGGTCCCTTTATCGCTCTGGCAGGGGTGGGAACGAATAGGAGGCTGCTGATCTCAGTGAGAAGTGTTAAGTATGGCTACGCTTCCTCAGTCGCCAGCTAAGGCGTCTGAAACTCCCCAGGACTCCCAGCCTGCTGGGCTGAGTGTGCTGGGGCGATCCGGCTCCTCCGCTGGGCTCCTGTCTCTTTAAGACCGCTGAAGAAAGCGCGCACTTTTTTTTTTCCTTCCCGGGAGCCGGCTGCAAGCACCCTGGAGCGTTCCCCGCTCAGATCCTGCCCCTCTGTCTCTCCAATCTCCGCTGCACTGCGCACTGTGGGTCAGCGCTCCCCGCGCAGATCACCGGGGCTGGCTACTTCGCGGGGTGTGCTTCCACTCCCTCCCGGCTCTGACTCCTCTCCTCCCACCGGTGCGCTGGGGTGGGGGAGGGCTCGGGTCCCGCCGTGTCGCGGCTCCGTATCTTACCCGCCTCTTGGTGTGCCGAGTCCTCTCGGGTGTAGCTGCACGCTGTGCGCTTTCCTGTGTATTCTCGTCTCTCTTTTAGGAATAGATGTATTTTCGGTGTTTTCGTAGATAAATATAGTGTTGGGAGGAGATTTCTGCCGCCCTGCTCACACCGCCATCTTCCCGGAAGTCTAATAATTTATTTTTAATTTAGACTGCTTATGTCCATTACATTCCTATCAGCAAGCTAATGGGACATTTGGTTTTTAATAATGTTTTATTGTCTCCAAGGTATTCTGAGGTTGATGAATTACTGTTTAAAGCCAAAGAAACACATAGTTCAGTGACCAGACTCACTCTTCTTCGAGAGTGGAAGAAGAACTTCAATTAGGAATAATATATTCCTTAATATGTTCAAAACCCAAGCATAACATTTATTAAACTCAAAGTGGTTAAAGCATATAAATATTTTGAGACTTTCTTTCAAAATCTAAATTAACATCATATTACTGAATAATTACAGCGCACGTTACTTATAATTTCAGTGATATAATATCATCCTTTATAGGTAAGGACCCAGCAAGATATCTGATTCACATACCATTTATTAGGTACCATTATTTAATTGGATTATTGTTTTACTAATTAATTTATAATCTCAGAAATGTATTTTATTGATAGATGATTTTGGATCTCATTTATTTCCAGGGATAACCCATATCATTAAAAAATTTTTCAATGAAAAAAATGAGGGCTTATGTTATTTGGAAATTACTACCATTAGAAAGCTCAAAATGCAAACCTTCATAAGAAGAGGTATTGAAAGGACCAAACTAACGCCATGACAGTCCCCAGAAAGCCTCAGAAATCAGAGGGTCTGAGTTTCAGTTTCCCCGAAACCACCTGAAAGAATAGGAAAATTTTAAGTAGGCTCTGACCCTTGGCCTGAGTCATAAAAACCGGCCTGAACACAATGACACAATAGCTTGCAAACCCGTGCCTAGGTAACCTTTCCCAAACTGAAAGACCTTAAAGATAAAGCCCTGTGAGACCCTAATTGAAATATTTTTGCTATCGAATCATCAGCAGACATCCCCCTCGCTTCCCCCTGGTTGGGGTCCCTTTTCCTTTAAAACCTCCTGTGATTTCTGCTTGGGGTCGGACTCTTCTCCTCCTGTGTGAGTCATGAGTCTTGACCCCAGCGCACTGGTGGAATCAATAAACCTCTTGCTGTTTGCATCAAGACTGGTCTCTTGTGAGTATTTGGGTCGCCGTCCATCTCAGGGCTGAGCAGGGCCTGTTTTCTGGGCCTTATATTTGGGGGCTCATCCAGGATCTGCGGCCACCCTATTCTCCAGAGACCCACTTGGAGGTAAGCAAAGGATCCTTAAGTTTCTGTGTGCACCGGCGCCTGTTTGTTCTGTCAGGTATCTGGGTCTGTGAAAAGCGCTTTCGGTTTGGTAGATGCTTGCCGCTCCCCTAAGGGAACGGAAAGCTGTGGTAAGGCAGACGTGCAAGGGGCTACAAGCTGCAACCCTGGGGGACGCCCCTGGGTGTGAAACGGGGGATTTTTCCACCCATCTGTTGGAAGGGGAAAGGGTCCGGTTTGAGCGGATTCAACGGAGGGACCCTCCCCCGTCTGAATACCTCTTGGGTCTGTGGAAAACGAGAGGAAGAAAGTGTTTGTTGGTGTCTTTTGTCGTTTTGTGGCTTGCTGTTTTTGTGTATTTAGAAACGACCAAAATGGGACAGACTGTGACAACCTCTTTGTCTCTGACTTTGGACCACTGGACGGACGTCAAAATAGGGCCCATGACTTGTCTGTAGAAGTTAGAAAAAGACAATGGCAGACCCTCTGCTCGACTGAATGGCCGGCCTTCAATGTAGGTTGGCCTCCTGAGGGTACTTTTAACAGAGAATTAATTTTTGCAGTTAAGATTCTTGTTTTTCAGCCAAGACCCGATTCTCACCCTGACCACCAACACTACATCATGTAACCAATAAGGAAAACTGTTTTGACTGTTTCCTTTCATCATGTACTTCTTTGTCCTTATTGTGTAAAAGTAATTTCTCATAACAAAAGCTGTCTTCCTCTCTTCTCTGAGTATTAAAGTGAACAACTGAGCAGTAGAGGGTTTGGACTTATATCCCTGCCACCCCTGGGCAGCCCCTGCAGCAGAAGATGGCAGAGGTGTTACAGCTACAGAAGATAGGGGTGGGAGGGAGGAATCCAAGTGATCCTGGCCTCAGAAATTCAGGCCTGCCTGTATTCATTTACAGGGAGATTTTTCTAAATGGAAGAATCTCATTTCAGAGTATGGGGAGAGGTCTGTTGTTAATTTATTGTTAACTTTTTGAAATTGGATTACAAAATGTCTGCACCTTCAGCTTGGGCTGGACAGTTGATTTATTAAACTAGGCAGTTTCTTGTATACTTTGGCAATAAGCTTTCTTAACAGGCAAAGCCTCTCTTGTAACTGGAAGCATTTGCTTTTTTTCAGTTCGTATCCAGTGTTTTCTAAAGGGGCTAAAGATGACTTTGCACTGTATTTTTCCACTGCAGTTAATGGGCCACTGATTCCCCCCACACCCAAGTTATCAAGCCTCTCTCCTTCCCTCCCTCTCTCTGTTTCTCTCTTTGGAAATGTAATTGATTTCAGAGACTGCACTGTTTCTGCAGGGTGGGCGAGTCAGCATGGAGCAGGTATGTAAGGCCAGTAATACATTTTCAGCAAGGCTCCCTCACTTGCACTCTCCTGTAAGTCAGTAAATTGTTATATATTACCCATTCCTCCCATAAGTCTTTTTAAAATGTGGATAGATGGGACCCTATTGAAATTGTGTATCATACTATGGGTAATACAATTTTCATATACTTTTTAAAGTGTGAAGTTGTTTTGCTTGTACCATTCGAGTTTTGAGCTGCAATAGTTCATTGTTGTAATTGAAGAAAAGATTTCTTCATAAATAACTTTAAAGATGAACACATACAACTGAATATAGAAAATCTTTCAATAATTGTAATTATAAGGGAGAAACTGATGTTTACTTTGATCTTTAAAATTGTGGCACCTCTTAACATTTTAGTAACTTTATTTCTGTATTGCTTTGATATTTTATGAGATTAGCTTTGAGAAATAGTCTTGATTTTTAAACCAAAGATTTTCTAAAACCTTAAGGTCTAGTCTAAACCAATTTAAACTTTATCTGGTAATCTAATCAAAGAAAATTTTTTCCATTTTTAAATTGCTATTTTTTAAAAGCTTTTAATTACCCATTTTATAAACTTTATATTCATATTTGTCTGAAGTTCTTATTTTTCCTGTATGTCTAAACCAAAGTTTCAAGTGTTGGTACTAAATAGAAGCAGAACTGCAGGAACCCCGAAACCTAAAATATATCCTGAAGTAGAATCCCCTCCTGAATGGCCAGAACCTTACCCTCCCCCGTATTATCTTGAACAGGCGGCAGAACCTTCTCCAGCCCCTGAGCCACAACCCGCTCAGCCGGTAGTGCAAGAAAGGGAAGAAGAAGGGCCCAATGTTCCCCTTTTACCAGCAGCAGCCGGAGGCACAGCAGCGGGTACCCGAAGTCGTAGAGGGGCCCCTCGTGGGGGTGGGCCGGATTCTACTGTAACCCTCCCACTTAGAGTTTATGGCCATCCCGTGCTGCCCCCGGAGTCCAACCCATGCAGTATTGGCCATTTTCTTCTGCAAATATATATAATTGGAAGGCTAATCATGCTTCCTTTTCAGAAAATCCTGTAGGACTTACTGGATTAATAGAGCCTCTCATGTTCTCCCACCAACCCACTTGGGATGATTGACAGCAACTGTTGCAGTCTCTTTTCACCACGGAAGAGAGAGAAAGAATCCTGTTGAAAGCATGGAAAAATGTTTTAGGAGACAATGGGCAACCCTCCCAACTTCCCCATGTGATAGATGCTGGATTCCCGCTGACTCGACCCAACTGGGACTTCAACACTCCGGAAGGTAGGGAGAGGTTGACTGTCTACCGCCGGGCTCTGGTGGCAGGTATCAAGGGGGCTGCGCGATGGCCCACTAATCTGGCTAAGGTAAGAGAAATTCTTCAGGGGCCCACTGAACCGCCTTCAGTTTTTCTTGAGCGCCTTATGGAGGCTTTCAGGCGCCATACTCCTTTTGATCCCACCTCTGTGGGACAGCGGGCAGCAATAGCTATGGCATTTATAGGACAATCAGCTTCTGATATCAAAAAGAAGCTGCAGCACCTCGAAGGATTGCAGGATTTTACTTTACAGGACCTAGTGAAGGAGGCTGAGAAAGTGTATCACAAAAGAGTGACAGAGGAAGAGAAAGAAGAAAGGCAGAAGAGAGAGAGAGAGGAAAGGGAGTATAGAAGAGACAGAAGACAGGAGAAAAACTTATCTAGGATTTTGGCCACAGTGGTAGGAGAGAAAGCAAAGAGGATTTCAAGGTCCTAGGCAGGTAGGGAACCTGAGCAACAGGGGCCAGAAGACAACGAGAAGCATGGCCAGACCACCCCTTGACAAATATCAATGTGCCTACTGCAAGGAGAGAGGAGGAGTAGCCAGGGGAGTTCTTACCAAGGCCTTGGGACCCTGGAAGAGGCCAGTGGCATACCTGTCAAAGAAACTGGACCCAGTGGCCAGCGGATGGCCATCCTGCTTAAAGGCCATTGCGGCAGTCGCAATCCTGATCAAGGACGCTGAGGAACTAACTATGGGACAACAGGTGACTGTAATTGCTGCCCATGCCCTAGAGAGTGTTATCCGCCAGCCTCCTGATCGGTGGATGATGAATGCTCGCATGACCCACTACCAAAGCTTACTGGTGACGGAGAGAATCATTTTTGGCCAGCCTGCCCTCCTTAACCGCGCTACCTTACTGCCTGAGGACACTGAGGAGCCAGTTGTTCATACTTGTGCAGACATACTGTCTGAGGAAACTGGAGTCAGAAGTGACCTCACAGACACCCCCTGGCCTAACGGTACCACCTGGTTCATGGATGGCAGCAGCGTCATAGTTGAAGGTAAGAGGATGGCTGGGGCTGCGGTAGTAGATGGAGAGCAGACAGTGTGGGCAAGCAGTCTACCTGAAGGGACCTCAGCTCAGAAGGCAGAACTCAAAGCCTTGATACAGGCTTTGAGGCTAGCTGAGGGGAAAGCCATTAATATCTACACGGATAGTAGATATGCGTTTGCCACAGCACATGTACATGGTGCCATCTATCGGCAGAGAGGATTACTGACATCGGCAGGTAAAGAGATTAAAAATAAAGAGGAAATTCTGAGTCTATTAGAGGCAGTGCATTTGCCTAAAAATGTGGCCATCATACACTGCCATGGGCACCAAAAAGCCACCAATAAGATAACTAAAGGAAATCAGTTGGCTGATCAGACAGCAAAGAAAGCTGCTCAAGGAACCACAATATTGCCAGCAATGAGTGACTATGAGACAGAGTCCAGCCCTGAGAAATTCCAGTATACTAGAGAAGATTGCCAGGTCATGAATCACCTAGGGTACGCTATAGAGACGCCTCAAGGATTAAGAAAGACAGAAAATGGGAAAATCATTTTCCCCCAGAGGGAGGCTAAAAAATATGTGGAACAGCTCCACCGGCTCACCCATCTGGGGAACAAACACCTAAAAGAAGACAATAAAATCGTCCCCCTACTATGTAATTAGACTTCCTGAGGTTGTCAAGGCTGTAGTTAAACACTGTATCCCTTGTGCCATGACGAATGCAGGTTCCAACTGACACCCGCCTGGACGAAGAATGCGGGGTGATCGACCTGGAGCTTACTGGGAAATAGACTTTACTGAAATAAAACCTGCAAAATATGGAAATAAATATCTACTAGTTTTTATAGATACCTTCACAGGATGCGTAGAGGCATACCCAACTAAGACAGAAACTGCCAACATAGTAGCCAAGAAGATATTAGAAGAAATTTTTCCCAGGTTTGGAATCCGTAAAGTAATCGGATCTGACAACGGGCCCGCCTTCATTGCTCAGGTAATTCAGGGATTGGCCAAACAAATGGGGTTTAGTTAGAAATTACATTGTGCATACAGACCCCAAAGCTCAGGACAGGTAGAGAGGATGAACAGAACTCTAAAAGAGACCTTGACTAAATTAGCCTTAGAGACCGGCGGGAATGACTGGACAGCTCTCCTTCCCTTTGCCCTGTTCCAGGTAAGGAACACCCCAGGGCGCTTTGGACTAACACCCTATGAGCTTTTGTGTGGAAGATAGCCCCCCCTTGTAGAAGCAGGAAAGATACATAACCCTCATGTTGCTTTTTCTCAACCCTTGTTCGTCCGCCTAAAAGCCCTAGAAGTAGTTCGCCAGCAGGCATGGGAACAACTGGAAGAGGCCTACTCCACTGAGACCACCATTGTCCCTCCCCGGTTCCAAGTGGGAGACGCTGTCTACATACGCAGACACCGTGTTGGGAATCTCGAGCCTCATTGGAAAGGACCCTACCTAGTCCTGCTGACAACACCCACTGCAGTGAAAGTCGAAGGAATAGCTGCCTGGATCCACACCTCCCACCTAAAAGCTGCACCAAAGGCAGAAGAAGATGAGTCCTGGTTTGTGGAAAAGACTGATAATCCTCTTAAGCTTCGCTTACGCTGTCTCGGAGTAGCAGCTGGAGTAAGTACAGGAACTGCAGCTTTGATACAAGGGCCTCAGCACTTCCAGATGTTGAGAGCCGCAATGGATGTGGACTTACGAGCCTTAGAACAATCTATCTCCAAACTAGAGGAATCCCTGACTTCTTTGTCTGAAGTAGTATTGCAGAATAGGAGAGGGCTAGATTTGTTGTTTTTGAAGGATGGTGGACTGTGTGCTGCATTGAGGGAAGAATGTTGCTTCTATGTAGATCATTCCGGAACTATAAAAGACTCCATGTCTAAGCTGAGAGAAAGGTTAGATAAACGCCTGCGGGAACGAGAATCTCAACAAGGATGGTTTGAAGGATGGTTTAGTAAATCTCCCTGGTTTACTACTTTAATATCTTCCCTTTTAGGACCTATTCTGATTCTGCTTCTGTTACTCACTATTGGCCCTTGCATTCTGAACAGATTAGCAACTTTTATTAGAGAACGGATTGGTGCAGTACAAATTTTAATGTTAAGACAACATTACCAGTCGGTACCTGATTCTGAAAAAGAATTTTATGATAATACAGAATTCTAGTTCTATGATTAGAACTATGCATAAGAAGTGGGGAATGAAAGGACCAAACTAACGCCATGACAGGCCCCAGAAAGCCTCAGAAATCAGAGGGTCTGAGTTTCAGTTTCCCCAAAACCACCTGAAAGAATAGGAAAATTTTAGGTAGGCTCTGACCCTTGGCCTGAGTCATAAAAACCGGCCTGAACACAATGACACAATAGCTTGCAAACCCGTGCCTAGGTAATCTTTCCCAAACTCATAGACCTTAAAGATAAAGCCCTGTGAGACCCTAATTGAAGTATTTTTGCTATTGAATCATCAGCAGACCTCCCCCTCGCTTCCCCCTGTTTGTCGTCCCTTTTCCTTTAAAACCTCCTGTGATTTCTGCTCAGGGTCGGACTCTTCTCCTCCTGCGTGAGGAATGAGTCTTGACCCCAGCGTGCTGGTGGAATTGATAAACCTCTTGCTGCTTGCATCAAGACTGGTCTCTTGTGAGTATTTGGGTTGCCGTCCATCCCAGGGCTGAGCAGGGCCTGTTTTCTGGGCCTTACAGTATTATGACTGCATGAAAGGTCAATACACACCAAATAAAAAAGTGTTGTCAAATAGTCTAATGTAAAATAAAATAAGAAAAAAAAACACCAAGCAAATCCATTAACAAATTTTCAATTATTTCTTTGTCATAGAAGTTGTCTAGTTATGATTCATCACATGTTTTATTTGAACATTGTTTTTAAAAGCTAAGTTAATGCTACACACACTATTGTATTTATTATATGAATAACATGTGTTAATTTTGGATGAAACATTTAAGTAATGCTCTGATTGCTGTGACACTGGAACCATTCTAAATTATTTAAACATATTTATTTATTAAAAAGTATTTATTGAATACCTATTACATGGCAGATGCATATTCTAAATGAGAATGATGACTGACTTTTGGTAAATGTTTACCAGAAGGGGTGGAGGTGCTGTGCTGGTCAATTTATATGATGTGAAGTCTCCCACCACAGCAGATTACAAGGTTCCAGTTTAAACTTATTTAAGGCAGAAAAGACATGCACACCTGGCTCTTGAGAAGTGGTATAGAGAGACTCCAGCACCCCTCTATGCAAGCACATCATTTTGCCCACAAAGTATACAAAGATTCCTTGCTTTTAGAGGGTGAGGGATATGAGAGACTATAGACAACAAACAGTGAGCACGATTGGTTGGTAAATTAAATTATATAGTATTATAGGTTAATAAATACTTTGTAAAGAAAGAGAAAATTGAAAACCCTTGGAATGGGTAGCTACTTTAATAATATCATTGGGGTAGTAGGTCTTATTTAGTGAACTTTGGAAAGACACCCAAAGTGGGAAGGGTTGTTGCCTATGCAGACTTCTGGGAGAGGACAATTTCACGTTTAAGTAATATTTAATGTAAATGTACTAAGTTCTTAGGAGGAATATCATGTTATTTGCAAATAAAGATTTGTTTCCTCTTTTCCATTGCCTTTAAATATATTTTTCTTGTGCAGGACACAGAAGTCCTTGATTGACCGATCTCATCTCTCTAGGCTTTCTCTGGTGAAATGAGCATAGGGGCTGTGCTGGGCCTGTGCTTCTGATGTTTCTTATCTGGGGAGACCCTGGACGTTCCCTGAGTGACTCTTGGACACTGTGGCTTCATCTGATTAACTCCCTGAGTCATTTTTGCCTCTCTGGCTCTATCGGACCAACTAGCTGAGTCATTTTGGGTGGGCTCTCTCTCTGTTTCATGGAAACCTTATGTTATTTTATTATTGTTACTATTTTATATTGAGGTACTTATAATATTAATCTTATATTTTAGTATCTCTGTGGTTCGTCTCTCACATTTTTCTTATTTCTTACAATTTCTTAGTTATTACTGCAAGATTGTGTTTCCATATGAAGTTTAATATTGGTTTTAATATTAGTGTTCTTCTATTGGGCCAAATGACCAAGCAATTGTAATGCTATTTGAACTGTCACTGACAAATAGGGGTGCTATATGGTACCTCTTCTTTTGCACAAGTGGAGAGTCATAACACAAACTGTGATAGAGAGAAATCTATTACAGGTAGATCCTTTCCTTTTGAACAACATTTACTAGCTTGCTACAGGGTCCTAGTAGAGACTAAGGGCCAAACTGTAGGACCTCAGTTGCTCATTAGATTTCAGCTTCCCATTATGAACTGTTATTGGACCATCTCAGCTAATGCTTGTCATTCACAGTAGTACTCTATCATCAAATCTATAATCTAATAATACATAGGGCGTCAGTCTAGAGCTGGATCAAAAGGCACATGAAAGGTTTATATCACATGACTAAGACTCATTTGAACCAATTTTTTGCTGCATTACATCCTCTTCCTGTATCCATGTGTATGGCCTTATTGATAATACCTAATAATTAGCTCACCAGGGAGTGAAAATATATACCTAGTTATAGATATTCTGCAGTTTGCTAGCATCCACTCAAAAGTGAATTATTGAAAAAATATATGCTTTGTAACAATATTCATATACAAAAAACTCTGGTATATCTGTATCAATATTAGTGAATATAGGCTTTATGTAAAAAGCATACTTCAGATAGAGAGGAATAGGTGGTTTTTTATAATGATTAAAAAAAGTTATGTTCACTGAGAATATAGAACAATTCTAAATTTGTGTCTGCATAAAAACACAGTGTAAACAAATTAAAAAATTAAAAATCAACATAACTACAAAGACAAGCAACTCCATAATGGTTTTTGGCAGATTTAAATCAGTAATAATACAAACAGTAAAAGTACAAAAGATTTAAATCATGTGATAATGAACTTGACCAATTGAACAGTGCACTCAACCACCATTACTCACAGTTTTAAATGTGTAAGAAATATTTATAATACTCTGGTCATATTCTAAGGCATAAAGTGAAATTCAACTAATTTAGGAGGATTTAATTAAAGGAAAGTATATTTTATAACTCTATAAGAGGGTTTTCTGAAATGTCATGTCCAGAGGATCTATTTACAGCAGACAGAGGCCAATGCAGCTCAGCAGCCTCACGTTACGGGACAAAAGAGGAGAGTGCAACATGTGTCCAATTTTTGAGATCTTCAGCGGCTGCCAGGGACTGGAGTCTCTGTAGACCATCATGGGGCCGCTGTGGCACCTGACATATATAGATGCCTGGCAGTTGCTGGAAACAAAAATGAGCTAGGTGACAGCGGTCACCTCAAGGACCTGAGTTATCACAGACAGAAACAGAGAGCAAGAGATTATGAGCTCCATTTGGCAAAAATGGGCAAAATCTTCTAATTAGGTATCTCCAAAAAACTGTCCGAGAAAACAAGTCCTCAGATAAGCTTTGTAAACAATATTCATATACAAAGGAGGGCCCCAGAATCCCTAGGGTGACTGACTGTTGATGATCTTCCCCTGTATGAATCCAGTTTCCAGTTTAAAGACTGAGATTGGTGATTCTTTTTTCAAATGTGTACATATAAACACAAAGTTAAGAGGAACATGAAGAAACAGAAAATAACCCTATCAAATAAAATAAATCTCCATAAAAATATCCTAAATAAATGGATGCACACTTACACGTAACAGAGAATTCAAAATAACTGTCATAAATATGATAAATTTCACAAAGAGTACATCTTTAGGTTTACAGTGCAATGCACTAAAACATATGACCTCTAAGGACTGAATTTCATATACAATAATTCAGAACACGTAGATTCTTAAATGTTAAGAAATTACCAATGTACATCCTGAAAATACAGAAGAAACTGCACACTGATTTTGAAATGTTCGCTTGAAGTAAAATGTAATATCATATAACTTTTAGGGACTTAAAATATCAGATTTAAAGCTACTTCTTACATTGCAATGCAAAGTATGTCTAAAAGAAATACATTTCATATCCAGAGATTTCTGTTAGATAAATAAACTTTACCATATTTTTAAATAACTCCATAACCAGTGTGTTTTAGAAACTTGGATATGAAAGTGGAAGGACTGGGAAATATAAAATTAACTGTAACGTTTCATAGTAAGAGACTACAAAGAACAACCATACAGATATTTAGAAATGTTGAGATTTTACTGCTCTTTAGAGGGTCCTTGGTTTTTGCCAAAATATGTATTTCATTTATTTGAAGAAAATACTACTTTATGGACCACATCTTTGAGGGCTTGATTTACTTGCTGGTTTCTCAGGGTATAAATGAAGGGGTTCAGCTTGGGGGCAACAGAGGTATTGAGAATAGCTACCCCTTTAGTCTATGATGCCTTCTCTTTTGCAGAGGGATTAGCATACACGAATATGCAGCTTCCATAAGAGATGGAAATAACAATCATGTGAGAGGAACAAGTGGAGAAAGCGTTTTTCCTGACTGCTAGATGGGATTCTCAAAATAGTTCGGATAATGTACATATAAGATAAAATCACTAATGCCAAAGTGAAAAGCAAAGTAAAAACCAATTGCTTCTAGAAGCCATGTATCTGAGAATGATAGTTGCAAAAGGGGAAAGTAGTCAAATGCAAAGTGATCAATGACATTGGAAGCACAGTAATCCAGCTGGAGGAGAATTATAAGAGGTGGGAAGATGGTGAGAAACCCACCCAGCCAGGCACATAGAACAAGAAATGTGCAGAGTTTCCTGTTCATGATGGTTGTATAATGAAGGGGCTTGCAGATAGCAACATAACGGTCATAAGACATGGCAGTTAGAATATAAAATTCAGTCACCCCCATGAAAATAAAGAAAAAAAGATGGGCTGCACAATTATTATAGGAAATAGTCTTATCCCTGGTGATAATTGCCCCCAGGAATCTGGAAATACAGACAGTAGTAAAGGAGATTTCTAAGAAAGAGACATTTCAGAGGAAGAAGTAAATAGGTGTCTATAGATGGCAGTCCACCAAAGTTGGAGTGATGATAGTCAGGTTTCCAGTGACACTTAATACATATGTGATAAATAAAAAGAGGAAAATCATAATCTGAAGGTCAGGATCATCATAAAGACCTAGAAGGATAAATTCTGTGATCATTGTGTGGTTCATTTCTCTCTCTCTCTCTCTCTCTTTCTCTCTCCTTTTCTCTTAAAGACATTTAGGTGGAAAGAGTACCAAAGGGAAGAGATGAAATATGTAATTCATTGTGATCAATATCATCATCCTTGATACAATTTGAAAGCGTTTTCTGTAATCCATGCTGATTTCCTTTTCTCTTCACTCTCTTGTTTGCATAATGTTTTATTACATATTTGGAAGTTGCGTCCTGCTTTTTTACTTGTTCCCTTATTTTGAATCTAGCAGGAAAAGTTAGGAAATCTTCACACAACTAGCCACATCACTGAGAGATGATGGTAAATAAAATCCAATACTTCTTGCTTTGTCCAATTTTTATAAATCATTATTGCATTTTTTGTTGAAATAATCATATGTAATATGCATTTTACTTCTTTTCTGTCATGTGTTCATTAGAGGATACCGCCACCTGAAAACAGAAATGACGTTGACTCCATCAAAAGGTAAAAGTGAAATTTAGAAGACTAATGTAAAAAACCCATTACACTTTTCAGAAATCAATTAATGATTTTCTCAGCAAATAAAATTGACTTTTAATTTGTAATTATTTAATGTAATTCATTTTATCTGTATTATTAAGATTAGTAGGTATAATTACTGAGATAATAAACATTCTATACATGTTATACAGTAATATGTTACATATATATTTACTATAATATAAAATGAAAAGCCTAATTATTTCATTTAAAAAATAAAGTGTTTACTTACTTATTGATATGTCTTAAATTCCATTGATATCATTAATGTTTAACATCTATGACTACTAGAAATGTATATAGGGAAAAAATTTATTTTCAAGCTTTTAGGGACATGCGTGCAGTATTTATCTATTTCTTTTTTTGCATCAAAGTGCAAATTAGGAAAGAGACTACTTTCCTCAGATCTTAGCAGCTCTTTTCCCCAAATTGTAGTTTAGTGCATTTTCTTTTTGAATATCTTTTCCAAACTATTGAGCTTTATGAAAAAATGTTTCATTCCCTTGTAATTCTGACCCACAATTACCTTTCACATGAAACCACTGTTCATTTCATAAGGACATTCCAGAAATATATAAGAAACCCTCTCTCATCCTCCTCATGTACCCAATTAATTTCCAGTTGCACTGGATACACTATACTGTAGAATTTGATTTGTGAAAATTGTGACAGATACTTCCTCCATATTTTATAATCAAATTTCTCCTTGCAAGAAAGAATGTAAAGCATTGGTTCTTTGCAAGACACTTGTAAAATTCCTACTAATATTATTTGATTTGTTTTTCTATGTATGATGGCTAAATAGAAGTAGGTCAAGAAATAAAAATGGAATGTCAGAAACCTTAAGAAGATGTGGAAATACACTATAGTCCTCTCAGTAATGTTTATCTAGAAGCTAACAAAAGCCTTATTTAAAAATAGAACTGGGAGAGACATTACACATGGGGTATTGTGAATACAGATTCTTATACTAGGATCTGTCTTCCTTCTGGACACACTTATAAGTCAATTATTCTAAGTCTACTTGTTTTCACCTTGAAATAGAGTTTCACATTGATCTCCAGTGTCCAAGGCCAAGTCCAGGCCACAGGTCTGCTGTATTGTAGACCAGGAGGGATTTCCAGAAGCCATCTTTGGATTGCTCAGTAGCCTCCCGAGGCCTCTGCACTGACCCTCCCATGAGAACAGATATGTTCATCTTTATGTCCCACAGAGGAGTTAAAATGTTGACTTCTACTAAATAATTACTTCCATTAATCACAGTGACTTAATAGTTTATGAGTTATAAAAATAGTTGTGAAGTCTACTTCATTTCACAAAGAAAACTATTAAACTAATTTATGTTCAATCTTTTTGAAATAGAAATGATTTCCACATATACCCTTTTTGTTGTTTACCCTTAGGCTTGCAAGTTTATTTTATAATTCTGAGTTAAATAATAACTATTTTGATGGGCATATGCTCACAATTTTTAAAGATGCTATTAAATAGTCTAAATAATTTAATTCTCATTACAAAATGCAATATTTAATAGCAGTCAATTCTGTCCATTGTATTGTTCTTTTTGGCCTTTGCATTTATCACATATTTAACATTCTAATGAGAAATATCACATAATACTAATATTTTGCTTATTTGAAATTCTGATTAGTAAATTACAATTATGTGTAATCAGTTAATAATAAGGCATGTATTTGTTGTAATTATATAAACTAATATTCATATTATGTAATAACCACTTGTTACTAAGTATATTAAGTGTTATATACTTAAATGAAATATATAAGCATGCATTTAACATTAAAGAATAAAGTAATGAGTTTATATAATCAATTGGTAATGCAGTCACCAATGCAGAACTAACTCACGGCTAAGATGCTTGTTTGGGATTACTTACTGGAATAGAGGTATTAGAAGAAAGTGTGAAGAATGATGGAACAAAAGACAGGCATAACTCAAGTTTTTGACAGTGTATATACTGTGTTTATTTACCTTGTGAAGTAGCATTTTGGCAGATGTGGCTCTATATCATAGGGACTGATACCCTATCCACTTCATTAATTTTTTTCCAAGCATTACTGAGATATAATTGACATATCACATTGTGTAGATTTGAAGTATATGACATCTTTATTTTACACACTTACGTATTCTTACATGATTACCATGGTGGGGTTAGTTGACACATAGCCACCATTTTTTTTGTGGTGAGAACAATTAAGATTTACTCTCTCAGCAACTTTCAAGTATATAAGAGAGTATTCTTATAGACCACTTTTGTGGAGATAGTTTAATGATGTTATATTTTCACCCTAAAAGTCGAATTAATAAGCAACAAGGAACTCTTATCATTACTCATGGAGGGCAACTATGCAGTAATGCTTCCCTTGACTGCATCCTCATACCTGCGATTTTCTGAAATTGTTATTTAGATGTAGAGGCTTAATCCAGGTTTAGGTTTGAGAACTCTCTTGGAAGACCACTCCAGAAATGGAATTTTAAACTTCCAACAGGAGATACATGTTTGTCTTTTTTGTCCTTCTTAAAAGCCATTGTTGATCAAAGGTAGTATCCATTTGTTCATTATGAGCTTCAAAGTGGTTATATACTTAATCTATCATTTACTTTTGCATATTTGTTGTTATAGTTTACACAGAAGAGCCTCGATGAGTGCCTATTTTATACATTTTTCATTATTCAGAGTTGGTTCTCCAGTATCTTTTTGAATTCATGGATTTATAAAATTTTGTATTTCTTGTAGGTCACATTAGTGATTGACATAAATATTTCAAGGGCAATTTGAATTGACCACACTGCCTCTCTGGAGTACTTTAGCCAAGAGGAAACACTTCTGGTTGACTTCTGACTGTTTTAGATGTGAAAGTTTCTGCCTAATTCCTTCCTATATTGTACTGGTAAATTTATCAGTTTCATGCTACACTTACCTGCATTGGAACTGGACTGAGTCTTTTCTCCAAAGAGCCCTCCTTATGTTGGTCAAAAACTGGTAAATCAAGGTAAGAATTTGGGCATGAGTTGTGGTAGCTGCTGTGAGTTCCATCACCCTTCCTATGTGTTTTTCAGTGAATGGGGCCAGCAAATGTGTATTGTTTAAAGATAAAATACCTATGAGTGCATAATAACATGTTCAAATCAAAGACTGATACTAAAAACCTGTCCCTGTCACCTGTCAAAACACAAAACACAATGACAAGATTTTGAGGAAAAGAAAGGAATAGTTTTTCAATTTGCTAGCAGATGAGCAAATGGCAAGCTCATGCCTTAAAGAACCACTGTTCTCACTAAGTCTAAGCAGTTAGGGCTTTTAAAGTGTACATTGTTCAGGAGAGGCTGTGATGTTCACAGCTACATAAAAAAGCAACTTGTGAGGATCTAAGCAGACATTTCTTCACTGATTCAGTTGCTTTTGGTTTCTCTTATTGGCTCCTCTGCAGTTCTCTGCCAGTAGGATCCCTTGGGTTCTGCAAAATCTGCATTATCTGACACTGTAACTCAGGAAACAGGAAGAACACAGAGAAACTGTCCCTGTTGGTTACAAAATTTTTGGAGCTACTTAAGTCCATTTTCAAGTTAAAGTTAATGTTAAATTTTAAACCCAGATACTTAATTCAGTTTTGTTCTTTCACAATCCCCACTGTCAATTTTCACCTTCCATTTCAAGGGGAGTGTGGATGACCAAGTTTATCTGCCTACTTCTTGCTGAATTAATTCAACAAGTGATCAGAGTTTTTAAATGCAAGGCATACACCTGTTGTCACCAAAGATGATACTGTTGTCCCAAGGTGTGAGTGTGGATTTACGTAATTTAGGAAGACACCACATTATGACTGTGAACCCAAAGTAAAGCAGTAAGATTATCAGAAGACATGACAGACAGAATTTAAATATCCCCATAATTATGGACTTGAAACTGCTGGGGATCCAGGAGAACAAACCAGAAAACCAATCTTCTATTCCTGTCCCAAATCCTCCTAAAAATGAGGTGTGGTGATCTACATTACACTGTAACTGTGTAACTTATTGGCAAATCCTTTCATTAATAGATTCAAACTGGACAGAAGTACTAATGTACATGCAATAAGACTTATTTGCTGCAGTGCAAATTCCTCCTTGTTCAACCAATATATAATCTAATGTCATTTTATTATGTAATACTACTTCAGCTAAAGAATCAAGTGATTTCTGTAAATTTGCAGGTGCTTTGGCTATGTCATTAGCCAAAATAATCAAGGAGCTAGAAAAATTTCCAAGTATATGTTCATGAACAGCCACATCCCACCATTGAATGAAGGACTAGCCAAAGAAATAATGGATCCCCATCAAGAATTCTTCTAGGTAGATCTCAGGTTATTCTGGTAAAAAGCTTGAGAGAACCATGGCAGTGTTTAGTTTCATTGATACGGTGAATGCAGAAAGGGGTGAATAATGTTGCAAGAAGGCATTGCACAGGTGTAGAAATTTATCAGGTATAATTGGGAGCACAAAGGACTCCACCTGTCTTGCTGTAGCTCCAGGGAAGTGTGTTCCTAGCCCAGGGCGAGTACACTGTGAAACTGTGAAACCAAAATAAGTCATGGGGAAGGGTAATTTGGAAGAAAGGCTTTTATTACTTACAGCCACTAACCAGGCTCAGCAATACCCATCTCCTCTGACCACAACTTGTGCTCTACAGCCACAGTGCCTTCTCTAGTTCCCCCAGCACCAACTGGGAGGAGCTCCATCAGTGGGTCCTTGGTGACAGGCAGATTCAAGACCAATTATGTACCAGAAATGGAGGGGAGGAGAGAATGGCCATTTCCTCTCCACCCCTTACCCCAGATCAACAGGAGGTTCTGCAGTGATAAGCTGCTACTGATATGTAAATGATCTAAGGCCATGCAGGAGATTCTGGATATTCTACCTCCCCAGTTTTGTGGTGGTAGGATCACATGGTTTCTGCAAAATCATCTTTCTGCATTATCTGACCCTGAAACTCTGGAAACAAGAAGAACAAAGAGAAACTGCCACCTGTTAGTGGTTACAAATTTTGGGGGCTACTTAAGTCCATTTTCAATTTAAAATTAATGTTAAATTTTGAACCCAGATATTTAATTCACAATCCACACCTCCAGAATTTTTACCTCACAATCTACATGCCCCTAATCTTCTGCAATGGCCCATGTGTGAAAAACTGGAGTACTGCAACCAGACTAACAACATACAATAACAACAGAAATTATGATACAGGTAGCAATAAAATCATGACAATCCTCAAGCCTGAGGATCCAGCTTAGTAAAAATTCCTACTCATTAATTCTATAGCTCATGCATTCCACAGGAATCACAGCTGAATTGGTAGGGATTTCCATGCACATTCAGCAAGGAGCAGGTGTGACTAGAGGGAAGGCCCAATATACAAAAACTGTAGAAGAAAATAATCATATGGGCAATAAGACATATGTTTTAATGACACAAACATATGCAAATCTTGTCCATCAGGTAGGATACCCGCAAGAGAGTGGTCATTTGATAGGACAGTGACAAGAATGGGGTCCATCCTGGTCTAGGATATCAGATGTTCACCCCTTCACCTCTTGGAATTATGGATGGGTTGGTATGTAGGGCTATGTGCGGTACACGCATTGTCCAGAAAGACAAAACAAAACGTCCCAAAGATGCTCTTACCTTCCTGTGGTTCTGGGTACATGATTGTGATCTTTGGGGCTCACACACAGGAGGCCAGCTTCCAGGCCTTGTCCCAAGGTGCCAGAAGGGCCAGCCATTATTGTTCCACGTGTCAGAATTTCCATCACCATGTCCACTCAACAGAGCCTCCAGGGTTTAACATGGCTGGTGCTGGCAGCAGGATGATGCTCTGCTTACCACATCCTGGCTTCAATAATTCCTCATTTGTTTGCACCTGCAGTTGTATAGAAGAGGCAGCAATGTGTGTTTTTAGCATGTTCACACAGCTCAATGCCCCCTTTTGGGGTCTCATTCGAATGCTGTAGCACTGTTCACATGTGGACTAACCAGCCCCATAGACTACGGGTGTCTGACTTCAGGCCAAATTTCAACAAACCATTGTACCTCCCTACCATACCTGCCCCAGTAGGTTTATATGATACATGAAACTTGCACTTTATTCCTAATTGCTGCACCTATTCTTGTAACGCAGGTCCAGTAAAGTGGGTGCCTTGATCACTCTCAATTACCTGCTGCAGGTCATAGGCTGCAAAGCTGCTCTAGGCCCCTTTTGTTCATATTCTGACCTGCACTGTTGTGCAGGAAAAGCAACCAACAGGCCAGTAGCTGTGTCCACATGAGTCATGGCTTACCTTCTGATATTGGCAGAGGCCCAATATAAGTCTATGTGCCACCTGACAAGGGATATTGGCCCTTTTACTATTGCCCCGTGTTGCTGCAGGACTCGGTGTAAGTCCCTCTTAGAGCACACAAGGCACTCCTTCCAGGACTTCTGACTTTTTCAGAGGTCAATGGCAAGCCACACCAAAGGGCTACAGCCCACATTGTCTTTTGCACTGCGTGCAACAAATGCTGATATAACCACAGGGCTACATCAAAGGCAGGTTTTCCTTCTAGCCAGTGCACCTGGGCCAGTGTGACTGCTTCATCATTCTCTGGGGATGCCAAAGGCAAGTGGCCAGTCACATGATATACAGTGACTGTTTTAGTCTGACCAGAGGCCCATAGTTCTTGCTACAACTCTTACCCCCAAAGGGATTGGGGACCAACCATCCGGTTGGCATGGTACCATATCAGTAGCCATAGGGTCAGGCCCCAACAGACGGCACAGCTGTCAGTGCAGACAATTATAGGGGACGGCTCCTGGATGATAACATGCTATAGAGCCTGCAACTTTGCCCATGACTACACTTCCCCTCCCCATCCACCATCCATATTGCCTCAGTCTTAGGATGGAAAGCCACAGGCCTCCATTTCAGGGGCTGCCCACTACTGGAGCTGTCTATATACCAAGCATCTTCAGGTATAGGGGCTTTTCCCACCTGGTAAAGATACTTGGCTACCAATGGGGCTCAAAAGCAAGTTCTTCCTATTTTCCACTAATGTTTGTCACTGACCCCAATAACCATTGGAGTTCTCCATTTAAGGGCCAATGAAGAGGGCGCTATGTTGCTGTAAATATGCATCCTATTTGGCCACAGAAGGTGTCTGTGCCATATGCTCTGTGGCCTTTGGGTCCAGTCTCACACTCACCTTGAATGGGTTAAGTTGTAATTACCTTGATAGAGCTGTTCCAGTGATGATGCTCTGTACACGGTGAGACATGGGACACAGCA
The DNA here is from genome assembly GCA_032199065.1 of Smutsia gigantea. Classification (NCBI taxonomy): domain Eukaryota; kingdom Metazoa; phylum Chordata; class Mammalia; order Pholidota; family Manidae; genus Smutsia; species Smutsia gigantea. The sequence continues at coordinate 2,757 of JAVSCE010013178.1, read as the reverse complement.
GCCCGTTGCTTACACCTATAGTCATCTTTCACAATGGCTTGGGTATAGGGGTGGAGCATGGAGTGCTCCACAAGTTGGGGAGGGGGCTGCTTTTCCCCCTTAGGAACCTGAGATGTGGCCTATTTATTTCCTTACCTACAAATGGGCAGGCTATCAATATGGGAGGGGCTTGTGCCTTAGGCAGTGGCCTCAGCAGCAGTTCTGTTCTTGGCTCCACCATCTCATCCTGCCCTGGCTCCTGCTCCCATGATGTCTCATCTGCCATCTCTGTGGTTGAAGGCACTACCCCTTCTTTCACCTCCTCCATGGCCTCTTGAAGCTCACATTTTTCTGCTGCCCTTCCCATGCCACTAGTATGTTTTCCAGTAACACAATCTTTCTTAATATCTTTGACTTCTTTTTCAGAGCATGTCACAACTCATCTCCCTGTTCTTCCTATTGATGCTGAAGTGCATCTCTCTCCTTGATGACCCTTTCCAGTGCTGTGATAAACAGCCAACCACCTTTTCTGCCACCCTGTGGTCACTCAGTTCCCCTAATGAGTACCTGATTTTGCAGAGTGCCAACTCCACTGGCTCCAGTGTCCCAACCCCTTCCCAATTCTGGGGAGGGCCCTCTTCTCTAGGAGGCACTTGACCCAAGAACAAATCCTCACTGGGGAATCCCTGGGTAGAACCCTTGATGAATACGAACTACACGTAGGTGTGTACTTCCTTGGGTATTTCCCCACCACCCATAGTGGATATCTGAGGGTATCTACCCACCTATAAGAGCATCCCACCCAAATATCATGCCCATGAAGACAGATTTTAGATTCTCCAAATCCTGCCGACTCATCGCAGGTGTTTCTGGCTCAGGTTGTGTCCCCTATGAAAATGATGAAACCAAAATAAGTCAAAGGGAAGGGTAGGTTGGGTTGGGAGAAGACTTATTTCTTACAGTCACTACCTGGCTTGGTATCCTCTGTCTTCTACAGATGAGGCTCACACCCTGCACCCACTGTATGTTCTTTACTTCCTACCTGCCCCTTCCAGGAGGAACTATATAGGCAGGTCATTGGTGACTGGCAGTTGCTAGAACAATTACCAGGAATGGAAAGCAGGAGGGAATTACTATTTTCTCTCCACACCTTTTCCCAGATTGATGGGAGGCTCTTCAGTAGTAAACACCTATAGATATGTAAATGGACTAAGACCAGTAGGAAGATTCTGGAAATTCTACCATTTACCCTACAGTTGCAGATGAAAACATCCTGTAGGAGCACAGAAATAAACTCAATCATTCTTTTTAGTATCTGATACAACCTATCATATTTTCAAGGCGACCCATTCCATCCTAGTTGAGTGTGAGAGTAACAGGTCACAAATATAATATGGTATGGGGACAGGAAAAGAGACAGTTCTGAGCACACACAGGCAAGGCCTCTTTAGGCTCAGGGGATACATGTGGAAAGATATAGGAGTGGAAATACCATTTAGTTGTCTCTTAAAATAGACTACCTAGTTCTGTAATCAAAAGAGTAATGACACAGCAAATCTATCATGTGTTGCATGGGGGAATGAGCTATTCTCACTAGATACATGAGGGTAGAGGCAAAATTTGTGGAATACCAGTGTATTTAGGAACTGCAGAGAAATTCATGCCTAGATGTACTAAAGGATCACTGTGCCCTGCCATGAAATGGGCTTTTGGGAGGAATATCCAATAATCAGATGGGTAGCGCATGCCAGAGTTTGTGTGATATGGACTAGGGCACAGTCCTTCCGCACTATAGAAAAAGAAAGAGCACCAGACATAATTAGCAAATACATGTCATTTTTAGGATTTATTCTGCTCAGAGATATTTTAGGTCTTTTAAAAGATGGCTCATCTATGTATCTTCCATTTTTGAGAACGTTTTTATTAAGGTGTGATATATCTGCAATTTTATTCCTCCCAACTTTAGAGAGGTGTGGGTAGTCAGGAGCACATCATAGCATCCCTTCCATTTTTCCTCCAACTGTTGTTAAGGTGCTTGTTCTTTCCAAGCTTTTAGTAGGACATAATATCCAGGTCAGAATGGATGTAGAGACATCAGGAGAAAGAAGCAACCTGGAGGAAGCAAACTTATGAACAGTAGTTAATATTTGACTTATTTGCTGAATGTACTGCTTTATCCTACTTTCTTCTAATATTGAAAAAGTAGAAAACTTACCTTACAGTTTCAGGAAGGGTCTTCCATATATTATTTCATGGGCTTGGTTTAAGCCTGCTTCTAGGTGTTACACATAAAAATAGACATGAGCGGGTGGCAGGAAATTAAGGCTGGTAAAGCCCACTGAAGGGGACTCAAAGAATTAACCATATAAAACTTGAGAACCATAAAGCTATCACAGTTAACAAATTAATTAATTGAAGTTCCAAAGGCCAGGAGCTACTTGGAATGTCCAGAAATTCCCCAGATAAAGAAAAGTATCCAAGTGCAGCCCATGTCTTCATTTTATCAATTAGATCATGTCATTGTAAAATCTACTTAGCCTGCACAAAGGCCCAGCTTATTCTTTAACCTTAACCTATATACTGTTTTTTCCCCTTCTTCTGGACCCTAAATTGAGCAACTTTATACATCATGCCTTATGCTGACCCTTACCCAAAATGCCCCATACCCTAATTCCTTAAGCATGCCTCCTCTCTGAGGTTGCCCACACTCACCTTTCTTTGAGAGTGTCACTCTCTTTGTGTACTCCAGATAAATAGGGAAAAACTGCTTAGATGCTG
>JAVSCE010013177.1:0-104485 GCA_032199065.1 Smutsia gigantea | reverse complement strand
ATTATTTTGGCTTCATAGAACGAGTTTGGAAGTATTCCCTCCTCTTCTATTTTTTGGAAAACTTTAAGGAGATTGAGTATTCTGTCTTCTCTAAATGTCTGATAAATTCAGCAATGAAGCCCTCTGCTCTGGGGATTTTGTTCTTGGGTAGTGTTTTGATTACCAATTCAGTTTTATTGCTGGTAATTGTTCTGTTCAGATTTTCTGTTTCCTCCTGGGTCAGCCCTGTAAGGTTTTGTTTTTCTAGAAAGTTGTCCATTTCTTCAAAGTGATCCACTTTGTTAGCGTATAATTTTTCATAGTATTCTCTAATAATTCTTTGTATTTCTGTTGTGTCCATAGCAATTTTTCCTCTCTCTTTTCTGATTCTCTTTTCTTCTTGATAAGTCTGGCTAGGGGTTTATGTATTTTGTTTATTTTCTCAAAGAACGAGCTCATGGTTTCATTAATTTTTTCTATTGCTTTATTTTTCTCAATATTATTTATTTATTCTCTGATCTTTATTATGTCCCTCCTCCTACTGACTTTGGGGTTCATTTGTTCTTCTTTTTCTAGTTTTAGTAATTGTGAATTTAGACTATTCATTTGGGATTGTTCTTCCTTCTTTAAGTAGGCCTGGATTGCTGTATACTTTCCTCTTAGAAATGCCTTTGCTGCATCCGCAGAAGTTGAGGCATTGTGCTGTTGTTTTCATTTGTCTCCATATATTGTTTGATCTCTGTTTTAATTTGGTTATTAATTCATCATTATGAGCATGTTGTTAATCCTCCATGTGTTTGTGATCCTTTTTGTTTTCTTTGTACAGTTTTTTTTCTAGTTTTATACCTTTGTAATCTGAGAAATTGGTTGGTATATTTTCACTCTTTTTGAATTTGCTGAGGTTCTTTTTGTGGCCTAGTATGTGTTCTATTCTGGAAAATGTTCCATGTGCACGTGAGAAGAATGTGTATTCTGTTGCTTTATGATGGAGTGTTCTGTAGATATCTGTTAGGTCCATCTGTTCTAATATATTGTTCTGTGCCTCTCTGCCCTTACTTATTTTCTGTCTGGTTCATCTGTCCTTTGGAGTGAGTGGTGTGTTGAAGTCTCCTAAAATGAATTTCCCCCTTTAATTCTGTTAGTATTTTTTGCACATATTTGGATGCTCCTATGTTGGGTGCATAGATATTTATAATGGTTATATCCACTTGTTGGACTGACCCATTTATCATTATGTAATGTCCTTCTTTGTCTCATTACTTTCTTTGTTTTGAAGTCTATTTTGTCTGATACAGGTACTGTAGCACCTGCTTTTTTCTATTAATTGCATGAAGTATCTTTTTCCATTCCTTCACTTTTAGTCTGTGTATGTCTTTGGATTTGAAGTGAATCTCTTGTAGGCAGCATATAGATGGATCTTGCTTTTTTATCCATTCTGTAACTCTGTGTCTTTTGATTGGTGTATTCAGTCCATTTACATTTAGAGTTATTATCAATAGATACCTACTTACTGCCATCACAGGCTTTAGATTCGTGGTTACCAAAGGTTCAAGGGTAGCTTCTTTACTATCTAACAGTCTGTCTTAACTCACTTATTACACTATTAGAAACACAATCTAAAGGTTCTTTTTTTTCTCCCCTTCTTTTTCTTCTTCCTCCACTCTTTAAATATTAGGTGTCATATTCTGTATTCTTTGTGTATCCTTTCACTGATTCTTTGTTTAGCTGATTTAATTTGGCATTTGATTAGTAATTAATTGGTCTACTGCCTTTACTGTGGTTTCATTTTCTCAGGTGACAACTATTTAGCCTTAGAAGCACTTCCATCTGGAGCAGTCCCTTTGAAATACACTGTAGAGATGTTTTGTGGGCATTAAATTCCCTCAACCTTTGCTTATCTGGAAATTGTTGAATCCCTCTTTCAGGTTTAAATGATAATCTTTCTGGGTAGAGTATTCTAGGTCTGAGGCTCTTCTGTTTCATTGCATTAAATATATCATGCCTGTCCCTTCTGGCCTGTAATGTTTCCACTGAGAAGTCTGATGATAGCCTGATGGGTTTTCCTTTGTGTGTTATCTTTTTTTCTCTCTGGCTGCTTTTAATACCTTTCCTTATCCTTGATATTTGTCTTTAATTATTATATGTCTTGGTGTTGTCTTCCTTGGGTCCCTTGTGTTGGGAGATATGTGCCCCTCCATGGTCTGAGAGACTATCTCCTTCCCCAGAGTGCGGACGTTTTCAGCAATTACCTCCTCAAAGACACTTTCTATCCCTTTTTCTGTCTTCTTTTTCTTGTACCCCTATACGAATATTGTTCCATTTGGATTGGTCACACAGTTCTCTCAATATTATTTCATTCCTAGAGATCCTTTTTTCTCTTTGTGCCTCAGCTCTTTTGTTTTCCTGTTCTCTAGTTTTCTATTTCATTTACCGTCTCTTCTACTTCATCTAATGTGCTTTTTAATCCCTCCATTGTATGTTTCATTTCAGATACTGTATTTGTCAAAGTTTCATCTCTTTCTTGAATTCCTCACTGAGGTCTTGAATATTTTTCTGTAGCTCCTTGAGCATGTTTATGATTTTTATTTTGAAATTTTTTTCAGGAACATAGGTGAGTTCAGTTTCTCTTGGCCCTCTTTCTGATGTTTGTGGAATTTTGGTTTGTACCAGGTTCTTTTGACATTTCATATTTGTAAAAATAACTTGTTATAGGAGGCGCCTTCTAGTGCACAGAAGCTCTATCTTCTCTTTGGAGCTGCTCAGCCCCTGGAATGATTGGGGAGGTGGCAGATGAGTGGTGCTGGTGGCTGCCAGGAGGAAAGAGCTCTTTTCTGCTTCCTGGCTGCAGTACCTGCCTCCACTATCAGGGTCAGTGGGCTGAGTGCTCAGGGAGGAGCCTCTATGCTATGCTCTTGTAGCTGCCCTAGGTGAGGCTGCCTTCCGACTGGCCTGACACAATGGCCCGGGGAAGCAGGTTTGTGATCCGGTGTCTGCTGGGAGGAAGGAGCAGCAGGCTGCATATCAGGGTGGGGGAGCCTCAGAGCCCTGTTGCCAGCCTGTTGAGTAGAGCACCTGAAGCTCCAGAAAGTTCCCAACCTGCTGGGCTGAGAGCACTGGGACAATTTTGTCCACCTGTCCTTTCTCCTGAGCAGCAAGCTCTGTGAAATGCTTGCCCCTTTAGCAGCCTTCTTACTGTTGGTAAGTTTCTCAGAGTGCCCGCCTTTCTACTGGCCCATAGAAGCCGGTTGTGGGTACCTGTTCTCCACAAGTGGCTGGAATCTCAGTCTCTCCAAGTATTGTGCCTGTCTTAGCTTTCCAACCCCACTAATCTCCAGAGCACCATGTAATGTAGGTTCGTGCTCCCAGCAAAGATCTCCAGGGCTGGGTGTTCAGCAATCCTAGGCCTCCACCCCCTTCCTGCTCCGTTTCTCTTCCTACTGATGGTGAGCTGGTGTGAGGGAAGGGCTTAGGTCCCACCAGATCAGGGCTTTGGTACTTTACCCTTTTATGTGAGGTCTGCTCTGTTCCCCAGATGTAGGAAATCCGTCTCAGCCTTCTTTCCTGTTGCTCTTTCAGGATTAGTTGTATTTGCTATATTTTAATATTGTATGTGGTTTTGGGAGGAGGTTTCTGTCTCACCTCTCATGCTACCATCTTTATGCCAATCTTTAGTTAGGGAAATTTTCAACTATTATTTCTTTAAATAAGGTTTTCACCCCTTTCTCTCTCTCTTCTCCTTCTGGGACTCTTATAATGTGAATGTTAGGACAAATAATGTTCTTCCAGAACTCCCTTTACCTATCCTTACTTGTTTTTATTATGTTTTCTTTCTGCTGTTTAGTTTGAGTGTTTTCCATTACTCTGTATTCTGAATGACTGATCTATTCTTTTGCATCTTTTATCCTACTGTTGATACCTTCTAGTGTATTTTTCATTTTACTTACTGTATTCATCATCTCTGATTGGTTCTCTTTATGTTTTCTACCTTCTTATTAAGGTTCTTACTGAGTTCATCCACTCTTCTCTCAAGTCTGGCAAGCATCTTTATAACCATTAATTTAAACTGTACCAAGTTGACTGCTTAACTGTTTCATTTAGTTCTTTTTCTGAAGTTTTTTTTATGTTCATTTCAAGCATATTAACTGTCTCCCCATTTTGTTTGTGTTTGTGTTCAAACAGTGACGTGGGTTGATTATATTAATTAGGTTGCACTTCAGCAGCAAGTAACAGAGAAAAAACTACACAAATACATTTGACACAATAGAAGGCATACCTGTCTCACACAAAAGTGTGGAAGTTGGTAATCTAGGATTGGCCTGGGGTCCCCTCAGAATCTTAGGGTTGAGCTCCTTCCTTCTATCTGCTCCCGCAACACTAAGCTAGCACTTACCCACAAAGACCAGTGGCTTCTGGAGCCATCACCTCTGCATCCCAGCAGTGGGAAAGAGGAAGGGAAAAGAGAATGCTTCCTCCCTTTTAGGACATTTCCAAGAAGTTACACACACACACACACACACACGCACGCACACTCACATACACCTATTCTTCTCCCATCGCATTGGCCAGAACATAATCATATGGCATCATATGGCTGCCACAAAACCTGAAAAATGCAGTCTTTACTCCAGGTGGCCAAGTGCTTGGATAAAATGAGAATTTCAGGAATGAGGAACATCTGTGGGTGCCACCTTAATTCTAGTCTGGAGGAAAAAATATGCCTATTATATTTTTTGTTATGAAGACTTCACATCAGTAACGAAAAGCCAAGGGAAAGGAATTAAAACAGCAGCTGCAAAACATGCATCAGTATGAATCTGACTGACTTCCTCAATCAATCAAGTTAAAAGCCAAGGTGGAAGTCTGTCCAGCTACCACACTGAGCACAAAGCTTGTGCTGTTCTGAGTTCCTGGCCTCAGCTGCCATCTGAAAAACTGCATTCCATGACTTGCTCTCATGTTAGAGAAGACTCATCCTTAAGGTGACATTCCATCCTTAAGGCATTCCTAAGGTTGGGAAATAGAAGGCTCAACATCTCTCCCAACTTGATGAGAAATTGATTGCGATTCCTATTACAAGACCAACATGATTTGCATTTGTATTTTCAAAAAAAGCCCAAAGGCAATTTATCAAAGAAAAAATGTCTTCATTATTTAATGGAGTTAGATTATTCCACAAAAAAAAAAAGAAATAAAAAAGCCAGTGTGGACAAAGTTGTTCTCTCCCTTCTGGCACATATGGGTGTGTGCTTTTCAGTGTATCTAATTCCTCTTGGAATTGCTCTTGTCTGTGTGAGTTGAGAGTTAATCAGATTCAGGGTCACTAGATTGAGTAGGCTGCACTCTTCTTAAGAAGTAGCTGCAGATGGTAGGAGTTCCAGGAAGATGGTGGCGTGAGCAGGGCGGCGGAAATCTCCTCCCAAAACCATATATATCTATGAAAATACAGCAAATACAACTATTCCTAAAAGAGAGACCAGAATATACAGGACAGCGCACAGCCTGCACCTGCACCTGAGAGGACTCGGCACCCCACAAGGCGGGTTAAGATACGGAGCTGCAACCCGGTGGGACACGAGCACTCCTCCACCCCAGCACACTGGCGGGAGGAGACGATTCAGAACCAGGAGGGAGTGGAAGTACAGGCCCGGGAAATAACCAGCCCTGGTGATCTGCGCCGGGAATGCTGACACACATCATGCGGTGTATCCGATACTGGAGAGGCAGAAGGTGCAGGTTTTGAGCTGGGAACATGCCCAGGTCCTTGCAGCAGGCTCCCTGGGACAAAAGAAAAGCGCGTGCTTTTTTTGGCGGTCTTAAAGAGGCAAGGGCCCAGGATCGTCCCAGCACACTCGGCCCAGCAGGCTGGGAGTCCTGAGGAATTTCAGACCCCTTGGCTGGCGACTGGGAAAAAGTAGCCGCACTGAAACTTCACATACAGAACAACAGCATCCCATTCGTTCCTGCCCTGGCCAGAGCTACAAACGGCCCAGCGGAGCTGCATGGCTGCGGCTGGGAATAGTGGAGCAAAAGTGCCACCTACAGCACCCTTACAGAATCTACTCCTGGTGGGTGTTTTTTTCCCCTTTCTTCCTTTTTTTTCTCTTTTCTTTCTCTTCCTTTTTTTTTGTTCGTTTTTTTTTAAGTCTTAAAGAGCCCAGCTGACATATGTGGCACCTACCGACGACCACTTCTATCACCATGAAAAGACAGAGGAATATGGTACAGACCAAGCTAACCCAGACCCAAACAATACCAGAGAGGGAGACTGAAGGGATGGAAATGCACAATCTTCCTGAAAAAGAATTCAGAATAAAAGTCATAACCATGCTGATGGATCTACAGAGAAATACGCAAGAGCTGAGGGAAGAAGTGAGGGAAGTCAGGAAAGACAATGCAGAAATGAGACAAGCCATCAATGGGCTTAGCAGCAGACTGGATGAGATGCAAGAGACTGTTAATGGAATAGAAATCAGAGAACAGGAATACAGAGAAGCTGAGGCAGAAAGAGATAAAAGGATCTCTAGGAATGAAAGAATATTAAGAGAACTGTGTGACCAATCCAAACGGAACAATATTCGCATTATAGGAGTACCAGAGGAAGAAGAGAGAGAAAAAGGGATAGAAAGTGTCCTTGAAGAAATAATTGCTGAAAACTTTCCCTCGCTGGGGAAGGAAATAGTCTGCAGTCCACCGAAGCTCATAGATCTCCCAACACAAGGGACCCAAGGAAGACAACACCAAGACACATAATAATTAAGATGGCAAAGATCAAAGATAAAGACAGGGTATTAAAGGCAGGTAGAGAGAGAAAAAAGATCACCTACAAAGGAAAACCCATCAGACTATAATCAGACTTCTCAACAGAAACCTTACAGGCCAGAAGAGAATGGCATGATATATTTAACGTTATGAAACAGAAGGGCCTCGAACCAAGAATATTGTATCCAGCACGATTATCATTTAAATATGATGGAGGGATTAAACAATTTCCAGACAAACGAAAGTTGAGAGAGTTTGCCTCTCATAAACCACCACTACAGGATATCTTAAATGGACTGCTCTAGATGGAAGCACTCCTAAGGCTAAAAACATGTCACCAGAGAATATAAAATCATAGCAAAGAAAGCAGACCATCCAAATACTAACTAAAGGCAAAGAATAAAACACCTAGTATATAAAGAAAGGAGGAGGAAGAATAAGAAGGGAGAGAAATAAAGAAACATCAGACTGTGTTTACAATAACTTAACAAGAAAGTTAAGTTAGATTGTTAGATAGTAAAGAAGCAAGAACCTTTGGTAACCACGAATCTAAAGCCAGCAATGGCAATAAGTACATATCTATCGATAATCATCCTAAATGTAAATGGACTGAATGCACCAATCAAAAGACACAGAGTAACAGAATGGATAAAAAAGCAAGACCCATCTATATGCTGCTTACAAGGACTCACCTCAAACCCAAAGATATACACAGACTAAAAGTGAGGGGATGGAAAAAGATATTTCATGCAAACAGCAAAGAGAAAAAAGCAGGTGTTGCAGTACTTGTATCAGACAAAATAGACTTCAAAACGAAGAAAGTAGCAAGAGATAAAGAAGGACATTACATAATGATAAAGGGGTCAGTCCAACAAGAAGATATAACCATTATAAATATATATGCACCCAACACAGGAGCACCAGCATATGTGAAACAAATACTAACAGAACTAAAGGAGGAAATAGACAGCAATGCATTCATTTTAGAGACTTCAACACACCACTCACTCCAAAGGACAGATCAATGAGACAGAAAATAAGTAAAGACACATAGACACTGAACAGCACACTAGACCAGATGGACCTAACCGACATCTACAGAACTCTACACCCCAAAGCAACAGAATACACATTCTTCTCAAGTGCACATGGAATATTTTCCAGAATAGACCACATACTGGCCGCAAAAAGAACCTCAGTAAAGTCAAAAATATTGAAATCCTAACAACCAACTTCTCAGATCACAAAGGTATAAAACTAGAAATACATTTTAGAAAGAAAACAAAAAGGCTCACAAATACATGGAGACTTAACAACATTCTCCTAATTAATCAATGGGTTAATGACCAAATCAAAACAGAAATCAAAGAATATATGGAGACAAATGAAAACAACAGCACAAAGTCACAACTTCTGTGACTGCAGCAAAGGCAGTTCTAAGAGGAAAGTATATTGCACTCCAGGCCTATTTAAAGAAGGAAGAACATTCCCAAATGAATAGTCTAAAGACACAATTACTGAAATTGGAAAAAGAAGAAAAAATGAGGTCCAAAGTCACCAGAAGGAGGGACATAATAAAGATCAGAGAAGAAATAAATAAAATTGAGAAGAATAAAACAATAGAAAAAAATCAATGAAACCAAGAGCTGGTTCTTTGTATAAATAAAATAGATAAACCCCTAGACAGACTTATTAAGAGGAAAAGAGAATCTACACACATAAACAGAATCAGAAATGAGAAAGGAAAAATCATGATGGGCCCCACAGAAATACAAAGAATTATTAGAGAATACTATGAAAATCCATATGCTAACAAGCTGGAAAACCTAGAAGAAATGGACAACTTCTTAGAAAAATATAACCTTCCCAGAGTGACCAAGGAAGAAACAAAACCTAAACAGACCAATTACCAGCAACGAAATTATATTGGTAATCAGAAAACAACACAAGAACAAAATTCCCAGGCCAGACGGATTCACTGCTGAATTTTATCAGACATAATCCCTATCAAAATACCAACAGCTTTCTTCAGTGAACTGGAACAAATAATTCTAAAATTCATATGGAACCACAAAAGACCCCAAATAGCCAAAGCAATCCTGAGAAGAAGGAATAAAACAGGGGGAATTACGCTCCCTGACTTAAGCTCTACTACAAAGTCACAGTAATCAAGACAATTTGGTATTGGCACAAAAACAGACCCACAGACCAGTGGAACAGAATAGAAAATCCAAACATTAACCCAAACATATACAGTCAATTAATATTTGATAAAGGAGCCTTGGATATACAATGGTGAGATGACAGCCTCTTCAGCAGCTGGTGTTGGCAAAACTGCACAGCTACATGTAAGAGAATGAAACTGGACTACTGTCTAACCCCATACACAAAAGTCAACTCAAAATGGATCAAAGACCTGAATGTAAGTCATGAAACCACAAAACTCTTAGAAAAAAACATAGGCAAAAATTTCTTGGATATAAACATGGGCGACTTCTTTATGAATATATCTCTCCGAGCAAGGGAAACAAAAGCAAAAATGAACAAGTGGGACTATATCAAGCTGCAAAGCTTCTGTACAGCAAAGGACACCATCAGTAGAACAAAAAAACATCCTACAGTATGGGAGAATATATTCATAAATGACGTATCCGATAAGGGGTTGATATCCAAAATATGTAAAGAACTCATGCACCTCAACAAACATCAAGTAAATAATCCAATTAAGAAATGGGCAGAGGACATGAATAGACACTTCTCCAAAGAAGAAACTCAGATGGCCAACAGGCACATGAAAAGATGCTCCACATCACTAATCATCAGAGAAATGCAGATTAAAACCACAATGAGATATCACCTCACACCAGTGAGGATGGCCACCATCCAAAACACAAACAACAAATGTTGACGAGGATGTGGAGAAAAGGGAACCCTCCTACACTGCTGGTGGGAATGCAAATTAGTTCAACCATTGTGAAAAACAGTATGGATGTTCCTCAAAAAACTCAAAATAGAAATACCATTTGACCCAGGAATTCCACTCCTAGGAATTTACCCTAAGAATGCAGCAGCCCAGTTTGAAAAAGACAGATGCACCCCTATGTTTATCACAGCACTATTTACAATAGTCAAGAAATGGAACCAACCTAAGTGTCCATCAGTAGATGAGTGGATAAAGAAGATGTGGTACATATACACAATGGAATATTATTCAGCCATAAGAAGAAAACAAATCCTACCATTTGCAACAACGTGGATGGAGCTAGAGGGTATTATGCTCAGTGAAATAAGCCAAGCCAAAAAAGACAAGTATCAAATGATTTCACTCATATGTGGAGCATAAGAGTTAAGAAAAAAACAGCAGCAGACTCACAGAACCCAAGAATGGACTAACAGTTACCAAAGGGAAAGGGGCTGGGGGGATGGGTGGGAAGGGAGGGACACGGGGGAAAAGGTGGCATTACGATTAGCAGATGTAATGTTGGGGGCATGGGGAGGGCTGTACAACTCAGAGAAGACAAGTAGTGATTCTGTAGCATCTCACTACGCTGATGGACAGTGACTGTAATGGGGTTGGTGGGGGGACCTGATGAAGGGGGTAGTTTAATAACCATAATATTGCACATGTAATTGTAGATTAATGATATAAAAATAAATTATAAAAAAAGAAGTAGCTGAAATATTGAGTCAGTATCTGTGTTTTTTAAATACAAGATGGCTCATTTAAAATGTGGGTGTCAGGAAAACTCAGAGCTATAAACTTTGTTGTACACTTTCCAAGAATTTTGTTTTTTAAAACCTAAAGAAAAAAGGTTCATGTTTACCTTTATATTTCGTTCCTTCCAGAATTTGCCCTGTTACTCCTTTACTAACATTTTTTCATAGCTTCACTGAGGTATGATTGACAAGACTACAGATATTTAGAGTATACAGTTTGGTAAATTTTGACATAATTATTCACCCATAAAATTATTACCACAATTAAGGTAATGAACATCCCCAAACAGAAAATATCTTTATCAGAATAAAGAAGAGGGAATATTTCCCAGCCAATTTTTTGAGGCCCAGCATTACCTTGATACTAAAACCAGAGACAAAGATGCACTGAACACTAAAGACCAATATCTCTCAAGCATATAGACAGAAAAATTCTCAAAGGATTATGAAAAAAACAAAAACGGAAGTATTAAATAGAATACGCCATCAACTGTAGTTTCTCCTGAGTGTGCGAAGCTGGTTCAGTGTTAGAAAATTGATCAGAGTAAACCACTACATTAATTGACTCAAAAAGGAAAGCCACACGATCAACTGATACAGAAAAAAAACATTTGATAAAATTTAGCATCCATTCACAATAAAAAACACAGCAAACCAAGACTAACAAAGAACTTCCTCATCCTGTAAAGAGCTTCTACAGAAAACCTACAGCTGACCTCATAGATAATGGAGAAAGAGGGAAGGCTTTCTCCCTAAATTTGCAACAAGATAAGTATGTGCATTCACCACTCATTCCACATCAGACTAAAAGTTCTAATCGGCACAATAAGTCAGGAAAAGAAAGAAAGGGTGTACTGACTATGGAGGAAGAAGCAAAACTACATTTGTTTGCAGATGATATGATTGCCCATGTAGAATCTACAGAAAAGCTCCTAGAATTGATAAAATGAGTTTAGTAAGATCACAGGTTGCAAACGTCAATGAACAAAAATCTATTGTATTTTCATATGCCAGCGATGAATAATAAACCAAAATTTAAAAAGTATATGCCATTTCAAAAGCTCCCAAAAAAGCATGTAGCTGAGAGTAAACTAAAATATCATGTGTAGGATCTGTGTGTTTACACTCCATCTGCTGATGAAGGAAACAAAAGAATTTAAATAGAAGGAGAGCATTCCTACAGTGACAAAATAGAAGGCTCAACATCTCTCCCAACTTGACAAGAAACTTGACTGCAATTCCTGTTACAAGACCAACAGGATTTGTATTTGTATTTTCAAAAGAAGTCCAAAGGCAATTAATTAGATTAATTAGACCAACATATGCAAAACACAGTTAATCTTGACAAAAAATTCAATTTATACAGATGTTAACTCAATATGGGTCATTAATCTAAGTATAAATGTAAATCATAAAGAGAAAATCTTCCAGACCCTGGGTTGAGCAAAGAACTCTTACACATGCTACCAAAAGCATGTTCATAACAGAAAAATGAGTTTAGATATTCAGTCAAATTGAAGCACTTTTGCTCAGCTAATGACCTTATTAGAAACTGACAAGATAGCTACAGACCTAGAAAACATTTGCAAATCACATCTCTGACAAAATTTGTATCCAAAATATATAAATGACACTCAAATTAACTGTAAAAAAATAAACCTTTTTTTGAACTGACACTTCAACAAAGAGGATATAAAATTGATCTTTAAACAATAAGGGTTTGAACTTCAAGGGTCCACTTATACATGGATATTTTTCAATAAACATACTGGAAAATTTTCTGGAGATTTGCAACAATTTGAAAACACATTTTCTTTTCTCTAGTTGACTATATTGCAACCATACAGTATATAACACATCTAACATACAAATTATGTGTTAATCGACTATTTTTATTATCAATAAGCCTTCCAGTCAACAGTAGGCTATTAGTACTTGAGTTTTGGGGGAGTCAGAAGTTATACTTGGATTGGCTACTGCATGAGGGTCGGCGCCACAACCCCTGCCTTGTTCAAGGGCCAACTGTACAGGTGGCAAATAAGCACATGGAGAGATGTTTATTCTTGTGAGGTTCACCCTCCACTTCTGAAGAATTACCGACCCAAGTAATTACATGACCATTCTCAAGGTCCCTAAAGCAACCAAAGGCTCCTAGACCCACAACGCTCTTGCCCCAAGTGGGCCTTTGTCCCCAAGGCATTCCTGGAATTGGTCAATCACCTGAGGCATAGGAAAGGCCTGATTTCCTTCAGGCCAATCAGCAGCCTCATGAACACTGGATGGCCCACCCTGTGACACACAAGCTCTAATCACAGCACAGAAGTAAAAAGATAGAATGGGAGGCGGGGCCTTCCCTGTTTCCATGGTAATCGCTGGCTGGTTGGAGTGAGGGACAGGCCCTGTGCAGCCTTGGTAGTGCCGGACCAGTGCCCAAATGGGGCTGTTTGAGAGGACAGGGAGGGAATGTATAGGACAGGTGGCAGGTAGAGAGTTAGCGGGGGTAGTGGCAGAATGAGGGGGCAAGGGGGGCTTCCTGAGGGGCAGAGAGGGTGTTTCCAGTGGACAAGTAATTAGGAAAAGCAAGGGTGTAGGGCACAGGCTCTGATAAGTGGGTGGAGGAAATCAAAGGATCAGGAAGCTGGTTGCAGAGGTAGAGAGAAGGTGTTAGAGAGACAAAGTGCAGGCCTTTGCAAAGGGCCAGGGAAGAGGCCTTGAGGGGACACAGGAGGGCATGGAGTTTATAGGTGCTGAGGGTCTTAGAGGAGCCAAGCGAAAGGTTGTGGGGGCAGGAGGGAGGAGTGTCTGGGTGAACCCGAAGGGTCAGAGCAGGACTGTGACAGATTGAGGGCTGTTGCAAAGGCACAGGAGAGGCACTGGAGACCGTGGCCATGTATAGGGTGTGAGCTTCTAAGGGGACATGAGGGTTCCCCAGAGGAAGGGTGAGAGCGTTAAAGTGTTGAATGAGTGTCTTCTCAGGAGGTGTTTTATTTGGGAAAGAGAAGGCTGCCCTGGGTCAGTGAGGGGTTATAGGAACAAAGTGAGAGAGTGGTCAGCAGCGGTTTCAGGGAGGACTCCTGCGAGTCGTCAGTCAGTAAGAGATTGGGGGAATCGTGGCAGGGCCTAGTGAGACGTGCTGTAGGGTTTGCGGTGCAGTGACAGGACAGGGAGGAGGTCATAGAGCTGGGGAAGGGTGACAGGGAACAGAGGGATTCTAGGGCATGGGGCCAGGGGTGGGGTGGTGCTGGGAGTTCCAGAGGACCGTAAGGTTAGGGTGGCACAGTGGGAGTTAGAGGGAGTGAGTGAGAGTGTTAAAGGATGTCAGCGAAGATTTTATAGGAGCTAAGGGTGTAATGGAGGTCAGAAGGGATAGTAGAGTCCTGAAGACATACTGAGCCATACCCACTCCGTGCCCAGGCTTTAGAAATTATGTCGGACACTATGTCTAATGAGCCTGAGCAGCTCAGCAACTACCCGCTGCTGGCGGTCCTGGCCTACTTCCTGGGTAGTCCCTTAGGCAGCGCAGCCTTGTACTACTCTTCCCAGGTGGGAGTCTGCGTTGTGCAAACCGGTATCCTCCCCTCCCTCTTCATCCTGGCCTGACCCTGATCCCACTTCATCCATACTCTGCTGCCTGTTCAGGCAGTTCAGGCCCCACCCGGGGACTCTATCCACCTCCCCATCCAATACCCTTTCCAGCGCATCTATTCCTGTATCACCTGTCTCCTCAACCTCAGACCTACAACAGAAGGAATGAAGAAGACTCGGTAGCCATGGCCTCTGAGAAAGTTTTTGCACTCTCAGTCACCTCATTTATTTTGGCCAGCATCAGTGTAATCAACAGTGTGATTGTCCTCCTGGCCTTGATTTTTCGGTAACCTCCTCTCCAGCTCTTGAGAAAAGTGCCTAATACACACAATGGTGTCGCCTAACTTGGCTCTAAGTATCCATTCGGGCCCAATGAAAAACCTGCTCCTCAGTGCCTGGAGTGCCAAGTGTTACCATCCTGAGCCAGCAACTTGAGGGGGTTGATGGAGAAATGAAATGGTGGCTCAGGCAGCCTTTGGCTCAAAGTTTAAGACCCTGGACCCTGGACCCTGGACCCTGCCAAGTGATGGGGGCCATGAGAGCTGGGGTGAGGCACTATTTCCCCGGGGCAGCCTCCCTTCTGCCCACATTTGTGCATTCATGCCACAAATCTGTCTGTGCTGACCAGGGCCTTGACTGGCCTGCCTGCCCTGGGGACACAGCAGTGACGAGCTCAGATCCAGACCACCCACTCTGAACCTCTAACTTCTAAGCCAGGGTGGAAGACAGATCATCACCAGACAGTGACATCCAGAGTGGGCCAGTCTTTAATGGGGGAAGCCCAGGGAGGGGGCTTGTGAGAGACCGGACCGCATCTGGTGTACTGAGGTCTACCAGAACACCAGAGAGTCAAGCAAGGAACACAACAAGATAAATGAGTCCCTTTTCTGGTGACCTTCCTGTTGAAACCTACTGTTCATGGTCTGCAAGGAGATAAGTGTGGAAAATGCCAGTAAGTACTTTGAGACTTACAAGAACTTGATGATGCCATGGTACCCAAATTTATATAATCAATAAACTGATCTTGTTGAGTAGGATATAGATTGAAAGGATCAGTCCACGTCACACTGGAGACATCAAAAACAGGTCCTATTCCACAACCACCAATTGTCTGGGAGCACTGAGCTAGTGGGCAAGAAAGCCTAGAAATTATAATGTTTAGGGTCCTGCTAGCAGCTGTGACAAGAATCTCCACCATTTCACTGGCTCACATAAAGAAGTTTATTTCCCACTGACAGGAACCCGCGATGTGGGCATTCCTGGCAGCCCACATATTATGCCAGGGGTCCAGGCTCCTTCTGCGTGGTCATCCCACCATCTCCTAAGGGCTCGGAGTGTTTTGAACCCAGACAGATGTGCGAGTGGTGAACTTCCACTTGCTTTTTGAGATCCTTGGCCCAAAGCAAATTCTCATACATCTTGGTGGGAATGTAAATTTATAGCCTCTATGGAAACAGTTCAGAGGGTCCTCAAAAATTTAAAACTAGACTGCCAAATGATCCAGCAACTGCACTTGTGGGTGTCTATCCAGAGGAAATAAAATCACCGTCTCAGAGAAATCCGTGGGCTCCCTTGACCGCTGAGGAATTACTCCCAATAGCCAAGCATGGGCACGACCTAAATGTCCCACAGTGGATGAAGGGATAAAAAGATGTGGTATATATAGAAAGGGTATTATTAAGCCATGAGAACTTTGAAATCCTGCCATTTCCAAAAATATGGCTGGGCCCTGAGGGTGTTATACTAACTGAAATAGGCCAGACAGAGAAAGCACATAACTGTGTGTATCAATTATATGTGACATCTCAGAAAGCCAAAGTCAGAACCAGGAAGTAGAATGGTAGTGACCAGGGAGCAGAGAGTTGGGGCAATGGAGACTGGTGGTAAAAGGCTTCAAACTTTCCATTTCATGATGAATAAGGTATATATGCATGACATGGTGACTCTAGTTAACAGTGTTGAGTTGCATGACTAAGAGGTAAATCTTATGCATTCTCACACACACACACACACACACACACAAAGGACCTATGTGAGGTGATGGGTGTATTCATTGCCTGATGGTGTAATAACTTCAGAAAGAATAGGTATATCACATCAGCGTGTTGCACCCTTTAAAGATATTACAATGTTGTTTGTCAATTATACCTCAACAAAGCAGAGAAAAAAAATTTTTAAATAAGGCTTTGGTCCTAAAGTAACATACATGATGTTTGCTCTCAGTCTCTCAAACAGAACTAGTCTCATGGCTTCAGGTGGATGTAAGAGCCCCCAAGACGGGCCCCCCAGACAGAGCCCTCGGACCTCCCAGACCCTGAGATGGAGCCCAAGCCCAGGATGGCACAGAGTGTGGCAGAGAAGCCAGCAGCAGACAAGGAGCTGTGCCCGCACAGATGCTGATGCCCCAGGCGCTGCCTCCAGCCCAGGATTACCCAGGCTCCTCTGCCACTTGGGCCATCTTGCCGCCTACTGGCACCCTGGCTTGCCTCAACTCTCTCCACATGTGCCCAGCCCACCAGCACACTGAGTCCCAGCCTCAGGGACAACCCTGGCCTCTGGGGACTTTGTGTGACTCACAAGAGGTGCCCTTCCCCTCGGGCAAATGAAGCAGCTCCCACCTGCTCTCCGGCCAGGTTCAAGGCAATGAGTGCACAACCTAAACAGCTGTGGTGACAGCCCTGCCAAGCCACTGTCACTGTCCCCGGCCTGCCTCTGCCCCTGCAGCCTCGCAGAGCCCACCTCAGGGAGACGTGACGCCCTGGCATTCTCCCATCCTCCCGCCAGCCTGGGCTCGTGCTACGCCACCCTCTGCACGTTCATCAGCTCCTTGTGGTTCTCCGCTGCGGTCAGGGCTGTGGACTGGGAGCAGCAGACTCGGGGTTTCCAGTGCCTCCCACCCACCTCCACATCCTTGGGGAGGCCCTCGGCCCTTCTGTGGCATGCAAACCAGAGGTGGGGCACAGGGCTGCCCTATGGGAAGTGGTCCACGCCAGGCGTCCTGCGCTCCTGCAAGCTGCAGCCCAGGATCTGGATCTCTCCAAGTTTATGGAAAGGCTCAGCTCCTGGAGTGAGGGTTTCCAGCATCAGCAAGAATAAGGGCTGGCGGACAGTACAGTGCAGAGAGGGGGTTAGTGGTGCTTGATCGGTGCCCAGCTCTAGGCCAGGGTGCCAGCGGCCTGCCGGGATGGGACCTGCTGAGGCAGACAGGCCCCTCCCTTAGGGCGAAGGAGGCAGGTGGGTGGGGACATGGATGCTGGAGCCAGCCTGCCTGGGTGCAGAGCCTGAGTCAGGACCCTGTGCTTAGTGAACTAACCTTACTTTGCCTCAGTCCCCTCACCGGTATGTAGCAGACCCCTCACAGAGGGTTGTGAGGAGAAAATGAGTTCTCAGAGCCCAGCATGTAGGAAGGGCTATGAAGGCGCTTTTGTTCAGGTGGTTGATGGCATGTGGTGAAGACACAGCTGCCCCTCCCCTGCGACACAGGTGCTAAAGGCTTTCTCTCCATTTCTTCCCTCCCCATAACACTTCCAACACCTCCACAGCGCAGCCACTTTGCACCAGACAAATATGCTGGGCTGGGCCCGGAGCACCGCTCATGGCAACCGGGACAGCTCAAGGTGCTTTGCCCACACCCAGATGCCAGAACGAGCCCTCAGGACGCAGAACTACAAGAGCCATCGACCTGGCCTGTGCAGCCATTCCATATGCTCTTCCCCATTTGGACATCAGCATTCCCTGGAGAGGGACTTACTCCCGTCTTCATGTGGCAGCAGGCATTGCAGGGATAACAAAACCTGACCAGTCAAACCAGTGTGTTCCCTGTTCCTTCCAAGAGAAGGGAAGAAATAGCCTTACTCAGTGGCACCTGGGAACACAAGCCACAGGTAAGGGACTCTTCCTGAGGTCATCTATGGGGAAAAAGTAAGTAATTCCCTTCTTAAAAGGAACATAGAGGATCTTACTTATGTGCCTCCCCTTTGAAAAGGAAAATTGTTAATTGGTGAAATACTTAGACCAGGCTGCATTGTGCTCTACTCAGTATTGCTTATTTATAGAAGAAAATTAGCACCATCCATGCAAGTGACACTATTACATGTTCCCTCTCATGAGCTAATGTTTCAACCAACTGAACCATATTTTTTTAATATAATTTATTTTATTATCATTAATTTACAATTACATGTGCAATATTACGATTATTAAACTACCCCTTCATCAGGTCCCCCCAACCAACCCCATTACAGTCACTGTCCATCAGCGTAGTGAGATGCTATGGAATCACTACTTTTCTTCTCTGAGTTGTACTGCCCTCCCCGTGCCCCCCCAACATTACATTTGCTAATCGTAATGCCCCTTTTTCCCTCTTATCCCTCCCTTCCCGCCCATTTTCCCCAGTCCCTTTCCCTTTGGTAACTATTAGTCCGCTGAACCATATTATTAAAACTCAGTATTATATCAAAGCAAGGCTGATTTGAATTTTCATGAATTGATGGAATGATGCTGACTGAGCTTTCTCTCTTTAAGAAGGTAACGTTTAGAAGGTTACACATGGCTAGGTGAAAATTCTGATGGTTGACATAAATAATCTTGGAACTCTTTTTGTTTTTTCTTTTAAACAATATTATGAACCATCTTATCCTGGGATCTAAACAGAACATGGATATTTTATGTTTTGTTATTCCCACAATTGTGAGGCTCATGTGAAAATAAATAAACGTGACATCATTTGAAATGGAGCTGAGAAACCCTGAAGTGGGGGGAGCCCTCACATACTACCATAAGTCTAAGAAGCAAATATTCATTCCCCATAAGTATTTTACAAACCCCAGCGGAGGAAGGCAGAATTTCTCCTTGTCTACAACAGTTCAGACAAACAGCCCCTCCCAGCTTCCTCCCTCTCGTCTGTTTCCTGGGCTTGCCTTTGGTTGCCCATAGTTTCCTTGTCCCAAGTTGCAATTCCTCTGCTTTTCCCAAATAAACTCAATTTGTTGGTAAAGAGCTGGCTCCTGTTTTTTTTTTTTTTTAATTTAAGATTAACACCGATGACCCTGTACCAGGAGAACAGTGAGGTGGGCTGCTTATGTCAATTAGATTAAGCTTCAGCAGCAACAAGTAACAGGAAAAAAAAACATGCACATACTCATACTTTCAAGATGACCATTTCCCTTTCATACAAAGTTTGGAGTTTGGTGATGTGGGATGGGTCTGGAGGCCCCTCAGAATCGTAGTGTAGACCTCAGTCCATTTATCCATTCCTGTTCCTAACCTGTGGCACTCATCTACAAAGCCCAGAGTGGCTGCTGGAGCCATCACCTCTACATCCCAGGCTGTGGGATAAAGAAGGGAAAGAGAAGAGTATGCTCGCTCCCTTTTAGGACACTTCCAGGAAGTTACACACACACACACGCACACACACGCACACATATACATGCACTCACACACCTATTCTCCCATCACATTGGCCAGAACATAATTATATGGCCTCATCTGGTTGCCAGAAGACCTGGAAAATGCAGTCTTTACTCCAGGTGGCTAAGTACTTGGATAAATAAGAATTTCAAGAATGAGGACCATCTATTAGTGCCACCTTAATTCTAGTCTGGGGGAAAAAATATGCCTGTTATACTTTTTGTTATGAAGACTTCACATCAGTAATGAAAAGCCAAAGAAAAAGAATTAAAACAGCAGCTGCAAAACATACATCGATTTGAATCTGACTGACTTTCAATCACCAAATGGAAAGCAAAGGTGGAAGTCTATCCAGCTACCACACTGAGCACAAAGCTTGTGCTTGTCTGAGTCTTCATGGCCTCAGCTGCTAGCTGAAGAACTGCATTCCAGGACTTGCTGTCATGTTAGAGAAGCTTCATCCTTATTCCACAAACAAAGAAATAAAAAAGCCAACGTGGACAAAGTTGCACTCTCCCATCCGGCACGTTTACAGTGTGTGTGTGCTTTTCAGTGTATCTAATTCCTCTTGGAATTGCTTTTGTCTGTGTAAGTTGAGAGTTAATCATATTCGGTGTCACTAGATTGAGGAGGCTGCACTCTTCTTAAGAAGTAGCTGGAATATTGAGTCTTAAGTAGCTGGAATATCTGTGTTTTTTAAATACAAGATGACTCATTTAAAAGGTGGGGGCCAGGGAAATTTGGAGCTGCAAACTTCGTTGTACACTTACCAAGCATTTTGTTTTTTAAAACCTAAAGAAAAAAATATATATATATAGGCAAAAAGCTCTTGGACATAAACATGAGCGACTTCTTCATGAACATATCTCCCTGAGCAAGGGAAACAAAAGCAAAAATGAACAAGTGGGACTATATGAAGCTGAAAAGCTTCTATACAGCAAAAGACACCATCAGTAGAACAAAAAGACTTCCTACAGTATGGGAGAATATATTCATAAATGACATATCCAATAAGGGGTTGACATCCAAAATGTATAAAGAACTCACGCACCTCAACAAACAAAAAGCAAATAATCCAATTAAGAAATGGGCAGAGTGAGATGAATAGACACTTCTCCAAAGAATAAATTCAGGTGGCCAACAGGCACATGAAAAGATGCTCCACATCGCTAATCATCAGAGAAATGCAGATTAAAACCACAATGAGATACCACCTCACACCAGTGAGGATGGCCACCATCCAAAACACAAACAACAACAAATGTTGGCGAGGATGTGGAGAAAAGGGAACCCTCCTACACTGCTGGTGGGACTGCAAATTAGTTCAACCATTGTGAAAAACAGTATGGATGTTCCTCAAAAAACTCAAAATAGAAATACCATTTGACCCAGGAATTCCACTCCTAGGAATTTACCCTAAGAATGCAGCAGCCCAGTTTGAAAAAGACAGATGCACCCCTATGTTTATCGCAGCACTACTTACAATAGCCAAGAAATGGAAGCAACCTAAGTGTCCATCAGTAGATGAATGGATAAAGAAGAGGTGGTACATATACACAATGGAATATTATTCAGCCATAAGAAGAAAACAAATCCTACCATTTGCAACAACATGGATGGAGCTAGAGGGTATTATGCTCAGTGAAATAAGCCAAGCTGAAAAAGACAAGTACCAAATGATTTCACTCATATGTGGAGTATAAGAACTAAGGGAAAAAAAAACTGAAGGAACAAAACAGCAGGAGACCCACAGAACCCAAGAACGGACTAATAGTTACCAAAGGGAAAGGGACTGGGGAGGATGGGTGGGAAGGGAGGGGCAAGGGGGAAGAAGGGACATTACAATTAGCAGATGTAATGTTGGGGGGGCACGGGGAGGGCTGTACAACCCAGAGAGGACAAGTAGTGACTCTATGGCATCTCACTACACTGATGGACAGTGACTGTAATGGGGTTGGTGGGGGGACATGATGAAGGGGGTAGTGTAATCACCATAGTATTACTCATTTAATTGTAGATTAATGATATCAAAATAAACTTATAAAAAAAAACCTAAAGAAAAAAGGTTCATGTTTACCTTTAATATTTCCTTCCTTCCAGAATTTACTCTGTTACTCCTTTACTAACATTTTTTCATAAATTAATTGAGGTATAATTGACAAGACTACAGATATTTAAATATACAATTTGGTAAGTTTTTATATACATGTACATTCATGAAAACATTACCACAATCAAGGTAATGAATATGGATCACACCCAAAATATCTCTCCTGCCCCTTAGTTATCACTGCCTCACCCCTCTCTCCATCTAACCACTGATCTGTTTTCTGTCACTATAAGTTAATCTGCGATTTCTAGAATTTTATGTAACTGGAATCATATTTATTATTCTTTTGTGTGGTTTCTTTCACTTAGCATAATTTGAGATACATCTATGTGGTTGCATGCATTTTATACCTTTTTTTCTGTTATTCAGTTATTTCAATATACCACAATTTGTTTATCCATTCACCGGTTTATGGACATTTGAATGGTTTCTAGTTTTTGCCTGTTGCAAATAAAGCTGCTAGGAAAAGCATATGGGTATATGCTCTCATTCCTTTTAGATAAATACCTAGGAGTGATGGCTGGATCATATGGTAGATGTATGTTTAACTTTTAAGAAACTGCCAAACTGTTTTTGCAAAGTGTACCATTTTACATTCCATCACCATTTATAAGAGTTCCAACTGCCCCCACATATTTGCCAGTACTTGGTATGCTTAGTCTTTTTACTTGAAGCCATTCTTATAGATGTGTAGTTGTATCGCATTGTGATTTTAATACATATTTCCCTTATGATTAATAATGTATCTTCCCAAGTACTTATTTATCACCTATAAAAATATTTGGAGAAATATTTGTTCAATCTTTTTTTTGGTATCATTAATGTACAATCACTTGAACAACATTATGGCTACTAGAACCCCTATTATCAAGTCTCCACCCCACATACCCCACTAGAGTCACTGTCCATCAGCGTAGTAAAATGCTATAGAATCATTACTTGTCTTCTCTATAAATACTGCCTTTCCCATGTCCCCCGCCGCAGCATTATGTGTGCTAAACGTAATGCCCCCTTTCCCCCCTTATCCACCCCTTCCCACCCATCCTCCCCAGTCCCTTTCCTTTTGGTAACTGTTAGCCCATTCTTGGGTTCTGTGAGTCTGCTGCTGTTTTCTTCCTTCAGTTTTTCCTTTGTTCTTAATACTCCACAGATGAGTACAGTATTTGATACTTGGTTTCTCTGCCTGGCTTATTTCATTGAGCATAATACCCTCTAGCTCCATCCACATTGTTGCAAATGGTAGGATTTGTTCTCTTGTTATGGCTGAATAATATTCGATTGTGTATATATACTACCTCTTCTTTATTCATCTACTGATGGACACTTAGGTTACTTCCATTTCTTGGCTATTGAAAATAGTGCTGCAATAAACATAGGGGTGCATATGTCTTTTTCAAACTGCGCTGCTGCATTCTTAGGGTAAATTCCTAGGAGTGGAATTCCTGGGTCAAATGGTATTTCTATTTTGAGTTTCTTGAGGAACCTCCATACTGCTTTCCACAATGCTTGAACTAGTTTACATTCGCAACAGCAGTGTAGGAGGGTTCCCTTTTCTCCACATCCTCACCAACATTTGTTGTTGTTTGTGTTTTTGATGTTGACCATCCTCACTGGTGTGAGGTGATATCTCATTGTGGTTTTAATCTGCATTTCTCTGATGATTAGCAATGTGGAGCATCTTTTCATGTGCCTGTTGGCCATCTGAATTTCTTCTTTAGAGAAGTGTTTATTCATGTCCTCTGCCCATTTCTTAATTGGATTATTTGCTTTTTGTTTGTTAAGGTGCGTGAGTTCTTTATATATTTTGGATGTCAACCCTTGATCAGATATACCAGTTATGAATATATTCTCCCATACTGTAGGATCTCTTTTTGTTCTACTGATGGTGTCTTCTGCTGTACAGAAGCTTTTTAGTTTGATATAGTCCCACTTGTTCATTTTTGCTTTTGTTTCCCTTGCCCGGGGAGATATGTTCATGAAGAAGTTGCTCATGTTTATGTCCAAGAGAATTTTGCCTATGTTTTCTTCTAAGAGTTTTGTGGTTTCATGACTTACATTCAGGTCTTTGATCCATTTTGGGTTTACTTTTGTGTATGGGGTTAGACAATAATCCGGTTTCATTCTCTTACATGTAGCTGTCCAGTTTTGCCAACACCAGCTGTTGAAGAGGCTGTCATTTCCCCATTGTATATCCATGGCTCCTTTATAAAATATTAATTGACTGTATATGTTTGTGTTAATGTCTGGACTCTCTATTCTGTTCCACTGGTCTGTGGGTTTGTTCTTGTGCCAGTACCAAATTGTCTTGAATACTGTGGCTTTGTAGTAGAGCTTGAAGTTAGGGAGCGTAATTCCTCGATTTATTCTTCCTTCTCGGGATTGCTTTGGCTATTCGGGGTCTTTTGTGGTTCTATATGAATTTTAGAATTATTTGTTCCAGTTCATTGAAGAATGCTGTTGGTATTTTGACAGGGATTGCATTGAATCTATAGATTGCATTAGATAGTATATCCATTTTGACAATACTTATTCTTCCTAGCCAAGAGCATGGGATGAGTTTCCATTTGTTAGTGTCCTCTTTAATTTCTCTTAGGAGTGTCTTGTAGTTTTCAGAGTATAGGTCTTTGACTTCTTTCGTTCAGTTCATTCCTAGGTATTTTATTCTTTTTGATGCGATTGTGAATGAAATTGTTTTCCTGATTTCTCTTTCTGTTAACTCATTGTTAGTGTATAGGAAAGCAACAGAGTTCTGTGTATTAGCTTTGTATCCTGCAACTTTGCTGAATTCAGATATTAGTTCTGGTAGTTTTGGAGTGGAGTCTTTAGGGTTTTTTGTGTACAGTATCATGTCATCTGCAAATAGTGACAGTGTGACTTCTTTACCAATCTGGATGCCTTGTATTTCTTTGTTTTGTCTGATTGCTGTGTCTAGGACCTCCAGTACTATGTTGAATAACAGTGCAGAGAGTGGGCATCCCTGTCTTTTTCCCGATCTTAGATAAAAAGCTTTCAGCTTCTTGCTGTTAAGTATGATGTTGGCTATGGGTTTGTCATATATGGCCTTTATGATGTTGAGGTACTTGCCTCTATACCCATTTTGTTGAGAGTTTTTATCATGAATGAATGTTGAATTTTGTCAAATGCTTTTTCAGCATCTATGGAGATGATCATGTGGTTTTTGTTGTTCTTGTTGTTGATGTGGTGGATGATGTTGATGGATTTTCGAATGTTGTACCATCCTTGCATCCCTGAGATGAATCCCACTTGATCATGGTGTATGATCCTCTTGATGTATTTTTGAATTCGGTTTGCTAATATTTTGTTGAGTAATATCATCAGGGATATTGGTCTGTAATTTTCTTTTTTGGTGGAGTCTTGGCCAGGTTTTGGTATTAGAGTGATGCTGGCTTTAAAGAATGAGTTTGGAAGTATTCCCT
The DNA here is from genome assembly GCA_032199065.1 of Smutsia gigantea. Taxonomy (NCBI): domain Eukaryota; kingdom Metazoa; phylum Chordata; class Mammalia; order Pholidota; family Manidae; genus Smutsia; species Smutsia gigantea. Next base: position 79,489 of record JAVSCE010013177.1, on the reverse strand, counting down.
CCTCTTCTATTTTTTGCAAAACTTTAAGGAGAATGGGTATTATTTCTTCTCTTTATGTCTGATAAAATTCAGCGGTAAATCCGTCTGGCCTGGAAATTTTGTTCTTGCATTGTTTTCTGATTACCGATATAATTTCATTGCTGGTAATTGGTCTGTTTAGGTTTTCTGTTTCTTCCTTGGTCAGTCTTGGAAGGTTATATTTTTCTAAGAAGTCCATTTCTTCTAGGTTTTCCAGCTTGTTACCATATCGATTTTCATAGTATTCTCTAATAATTCTTTGTATTTCTGTGGGGCCCGTTGTGATTTTTCCTTTCTCATTTCTGATCATTTTTATGTGTGTAGATTCTCTTTTTCTCTTAATAAGTCTGTCTAGGGTTTTATCTATTTTGTTTATTTTTTCAAAGAACCAGCTCTTGGTTTCATTGATTTTTTTCTATTGTTTTATTCTTCTCAATTTTATTTATTTCTTCTCTGATCTTTATTATGTCCCTCCTTCTGGTGACTTTGGGCCTCATTTGTTCTTCTTTTTTCAATTTCAATAATTGTGACTTTAGACTATCCATTTGGGATTGTTCTTCCTTCTTTAGATAGGCCTGGATTGCAGTATACTTTCCTCTTAGAAATGCCTTTGCTGCATCCCTCAGAAGTTGGGGCTTTGTGCTGTTGTTTTCATTTGTCTCCATATATTGTTTGATCTCTGTTTTAATTTGGTCATTGATCCATTGATTATTTAGGAGCATGTTGTTAAGCCTCCATGTATTTGTGAGCCTTTTTGTTTTCTTTGTACAATTTATTTCTAGTTTATACCTTTGTGATCTGAGAAGTTGGTTGGTAGAATTTCAGTAGTTTTGAAATTACTGAGGTTCTTTTTGTGGCCTAATACGTGGTCTTTTCTGGAAAATGTTCCATGTGCACTTGAGAAGAATGTGTATCCTGCTGCTTTTGGGTGTAGAGTTCTGTAGATGTCTGTTAGATCCATCTGTTCTAGTGTGTTGTTCAGTACCTCTGTGTCTTATTTTCTGTCTGGTTGATCTGTCCTTTGGAGTAAATGGTGTGTTGAAGTCTCCTAAGATGAATGCATTGCTTTCTATTTCCTCCTTTAATTCTGTCAGTATTTGTTTCAGATATGTCAGTCCTCTTGTGTTGGGTGCATATATATTTATAATGGTTATATTCTCTTGCTGGACTGACCCCTTTATCATTATGTAATGTCCTTCTTTATCTATTGCTGCTTTCTTTGTTTTGAAGTCTATGTTGTCTGATTCAAGTACTGCAACACCTGATTTTTTCTCCCTGTTGTTTGCATGAAATATCTTTTTCCATCCCCTCACTTTTAGTCTGTGTATATCTTTGGGTTTGAGTGAGTCTCTTGTAAGCAGCATATAGATGGGTCTTGCTTTTTTATCCATTCTATTACTCTGTGTCTTTTGATTGGTGCATTCAGTCCATTTACATTTAGGGTGATTATCCATAGATATGTACTTATTGCCATTGCCGGCTTTTAGATTCGTGGTTACCAAAGGTTCAAGGGTAGCTTCTTTACTATCTAACAGTCTAACTTAACTCTCTTGTTAAGCTATTATATACACAGTCTGATGAGTCTTTATTTCTCTCCATTCTTATTCTTCCTTCTCCATTCTTTATATGCTAGGTGTTTTATTCTGTACTCTTTTGCGTTCCTTTGCCTGTTTTTGTGGATGATTGATTTTATTTCTTGCCTTTAGTTAGTATTTGGATAGTCTGCTTTCTTTGATATGATTTTCTCTGATGACATCTTTTTAGCCTTAGGAGTGCTTCCCTCTAGAGCAGTCCCTTTAAGATATCCTGTAGAGGTGCTTTGTGGGAGGCAAATTCCCTCAACTTTCTCTTGTCTGGGAATTATTTAATCCCTCCCTCAAATTTAAATGATAATCGTGCTGGATACAGTATTCTTGGTTCAAGGCCTTTCTGTTTCATTGCGTTAAATATATCATGCCATTCTCTTCTGGCCTGTAGGGTTTCTGTTGAGAAGTCGAATGTTAGCCTGATGGGTTTTCCTTTGTAGGTCATCTGTTTTCTCTCTCTGGCTGCCTTTAATACTCTGTCCTTGTCTTTGTCTTTGCCATTTTAATTATTATATGTCTTGGTGTTGTCCTCCTTGGGTCCCTTGTGTTGGGAGGTCTGTGGGCTTCCATGGTGTTAGAAACTATTTCCTTTCCCAGCTTGGGGAAGTTCTCCTCAATTGTCTTCCAAGACACTTTCTATCCCTTTTTCTCTCTATTCTTCTGGTGCTTCTATGATGCGAATATTGTTCTGTTTGGATTGCTCACACAGTTCTCTTAATATTCTTTCATTCCTAGAGATCCTTTTATCTCTCTCTGCCTCAGATTCTCTGTACTCCTTCCTGTTCTCTGATTTCTATTCCATTAACAGTCTCTTGCACCTCATCCAATCTGCTCTTCAGCCCATCAGTCAATTGTCTCATTTCTGTAATGTCTGTCCTGACTTCCTCCTTTAGCTCTTGAATCTTTCTCTGTAGGTCCATCAGCACAGTTATGACTTTTATTCTGAATTCTTTTTCAGGAAGATTGTTCAAATATGTCCCACCAGGCCCTCTCTCTGGGGTTATCTGGGTGAGTCTTGACTGGACCATATTCTTCTGTCTTTTCATGGCAATAGAAGTGGTCGCAGGCAGGTGCCACATGTGTCAGCTGGGAGAACAAAGTCCCTTCCTGCTTGTTGTTCTCCTTGCCCTTCTCCGCAGCCTGTGCTGGTTACCCACACACTGGGAGGCAGTCTCTGGGATAATCCCCTGAGCTGCCTTGGACGGGGCCACCCTCAGGCTAGCCTAGTGCCCTGCGGAGGGTTGCAGTCATGATGGATGTGTTCTTCGCCCCTTGGTGCCTTTCAGCCCTTGCTCTGGCTTCTGCGGCCCTTCCCAGTTAGCTGCGCACCCACCAGGAGGAGATTCTGTGCGGTCCTTCCTGGTTAGCTGCACGCCTGCCAGGAGGAGATTCTGTGTGGTTGCTGTGGGGGTGGCCACTCTCCTGCTGTTCCGCAGCTGTGGTGGATCTGCTGCAGTGCCAGCCAGAGGGAACGAATGGCAGGCTGCTTATCCCCGTGAGGGGCTCGGTGGGGCTGCTTTTCCCAGCAGCCAGTTAGGGGGCCCGAAGTTCCTCAAGATTCCCAGCCTGCTGGGTTGAGTGTGCTGGGATGATTTTGTTCCGCTTTTGGGCCCTTGTTTCTTTAAGACTTTTAAGAAAGCGCCCGCTTTTCTTTTGTCCCAGGGGAGCCGGCTGTGGGGACCCGCTTGCAGTGTCCGTCTCAGATCCTGCCCTTCCGTTTCTCTAATCTCCAATACAACATGCGATGTGTGTCTGTGCTCCCGGTGCAGATCACCAGGGCTGGTTATTTAGCAGTCCTGTGCTTCCACTCCCTTCCCCCTCTGATTCTTTTCCTCCCGCTGGTGCACTGGTGTGGGGGAGTGCTTGGGTCCTGCCAGGTCGTGGCTTTGTATCTTACCTGCTTTGTGAGGTGCTGAGTTCTCGCAGATGTAGCTGTAGCCTGGCTGTTGTACTGTATCTTCTGGTCTTTCTTTTAGGAATAGTTGTATTTGTTGTATTTTCACAAATATATATGGTTTGGGGAGATTTCCGCTGCCCTGCTCACACCGCCCTCTTCCTCCAATCCGTTCTATTCTGAACCAGTATACCTTTTTAAGCAGATGAGTCAAGACATTTCTTGCTTTCGAGGAAAAACACTACTTTGAGTTGGATTTTTGGACGTTTGTAATCAGAAAGAGGCTTCATTGTTAGGGTCCAGAGGAAGTGATGGAACCAACTTGGGGAGTCAGAGAAGGCTTCCCCGGGAGGGCACACCTGAGACATAAAAAATATGAAAGAGGTAGCCATTGAAGATAAAAAAAAAAAGAAGAGTGAACAAGATAGGGGGCACAGCAGGGAGAAAGCTCCAGAGGTGTAATGGAAGGAGCCTTGAGAGTTACTGCTTTCCTCTCTGGAAAGATCTTAACCTGGGGATAAGCTCCCTCTGTTCAGTCAGAGCCTCTCTCCCACCAGCCCCCCACTGTGCTTCAGCCCCATCACCCCCGGGCCCCAGTTCCTGGCCCTGATCTCTCTTCCTCTGACCCACCCTCCAAAAAACAACCAGAATGTTCTTTCCCATTTTTATTCCACTTTTAATTTATTAAATTTTTAAGATAAAGATCTCAAATCTATAGACTGCACAGAAAAAGTCTACCAGACCCCCAAGGACCATCCAGATGTAATAGATGTAAACATTTTCCTACATTTGCATCAGATCTCTTCTTTTTAGAACTAAAATGTTGTAGATACAAATTAAACCCCTTCCCCCTTCCTTTCTGTTCCCTTCTTCCTCCCCTTCATCCCTGGAAGAAACCATGGAACTCATGTTGCTGTGACTCAATCCTAGGGCTCTTCTGCCCTTTTCCCAATATGTGCAGCTACACTTGATGATGCGGAGCTGTTGCTCTGAGTGTGATAGTCCCTGGTGACTTGTGCTAAATCTTTCCAGCTCTTCACCTTTCAGGCCTCACCTTCAGGGTCTCTCAATTGGCCCAGTTGATGTTTCAGTTCACATGGTCATAAAAATGTCAGTTGTTATGAGGAAATTAGAGGCAGGATGATCTAAGATGTGCCAGATATATCAATCACAAATTTTTAAAGTTCTATATCCAAGAATCAAACGATAAGGTTCCTTCTCTGGCTATTAATGGAAATAAAGAAGGTTTCATCTCCCAAAAGTAGTGTCCTATGGACTGCACTTCTTAAACTTCAATATGCAAACAAATCAGTGACAGATTTTTTTCAAAATACAGGATTTGATTGAGTAAATCCAAGGGGAAGAACAAAGGGATTCTGCATTTTTTCTAACAACTCCCTGGGGAATTCTGGTCTTCAAACACTTTGTGAGAGGTGAATTACAAGCATTAATGTGAAAGCTTGAAGTTTGTCAGACAGGGATAGGGAATAGAGCACAGGCTGCCCACCTCAGTTTGGGGATGGAAATCATTTTGGCAAGTATATTGACAGAATATCAATATGTCAATGTGTGTCAACACAGTGGGGATACAAACATGACATGTTTCTTCTGAGTAAGATGCTATTCTTACTGTGGGGTAAATTGCCGAATTTCCGCCTAGCTTTAGTTTATTTACATATCAATAGCCTCCCAACATCTGGGGCAAGCGGTGGAAGAAAATGGCAGTTCTCTCCTCCCCTCCATTCCTGGTACATAATTGGTCAGGCGTCTGCCAGTCACTAAGGACCCGCCAATGGAGTTCCTCCCAGAAGGGGCAGGCAGGAAGCAGAGAGCGCGCCATCGGAGGCAGAGCCTGAGCTGCAGCAGGAGGAGAGGACAGAGCCAGGCCTAGCTAGCCAATCCAAGCAAGCTGTGAGCAATAAAAAATGGTTTCTCCCAACCTACCCTTTCCCTTGACTTAATTTTGGTTTCACCGGTTTCACAGAGGATTTGTACAGGGCCAGGAACACCCTCCCACCCAGAGCTACACTTAACCTTTTTGATTCAGCCTTTCTAAGGGTGAAGAGGACCCTTCCTCTCATGTGAGAGAGGAGAAAGAAAGCCACACAACTTCCAGCTTGATGTTACAGTGATTTCTCAGACATCAAGAGTCTCTGCTTACAGAATGCAGTACTAGGGTTCAATCAGAGAGGATGAACCACTAGGAGTGATACTAGACTGGTAACAGGGGTTTAGCCTTATGCAGTTGGTGTTCTTACACAGTCCCTAAGACAGTTGTCTTAGTGTCTCGTTCTGACACTTGAAGTGCACAGTACAGGCCGTTAGGAAGGGAAAACAGATGTAAAGTGGGGAGGGAGGCAGGACTAGGACAAGCTGGAACAAGCTTGCTTCTGACCTTGGTGGTATCAATGTCCACAGGAGAAGCTGGCATCCTTCATGGAGCTAAACACACACCAACCCAGGATTTGGAGAACTTGAAGGAAGATCCAGGGGAAGGTGGAATAATTGCTGGCCTCAACATGTGTGATCTACAAAATGGCAATTGTTTCACTTCTGCCCTCCAAATCTTGCCCAGGGATCTTTTAGTTCATCCTAATTGGAAGCATACAGAGAAGGTAATGCTAGGGTATGGTTTATTCAGCCTAGTCAAGCTGACACATTATAAAGCCTCCGCACAGAGGCAGGAGGAGAGTGGTGAGAAGAGGGTTAGTGGCTGCTGGAGATAGTCACATGACCAGCCCTGCTCTCTCCTAGGTATCTTCAGAGGATGTGTCTAGTTACCCCCGGGTGGCCTTTTTAAGAGCCTGGAGGAAACCCCTGGTAGTTATCTCCTATTTGGTTTTACCTTTCTCCCAAAATGAACAGAGTCCTTTTATATTTATATTTAATTATAGAGCTTGAGTCAATGTACATCCAATTAGCTGTTTTTAGGTTGTGGTTATGTTTGTTTCATAAACAATATCCTGACAAATACTTTTTTTTAGTAGGCTTTATTTTTTTGCGAATTTTACGCTTACAGAAAATTGCCCAAGAACCAAAGAAAGCTCCCATATATGTCCTGCCCCTCCACACACATTTATCCCTATTCTTACCATCTTGCAGGACTATGGTACCTTTATTACAATTGATGATCAATAGTGAAACATTATTACTAACTAGAAACCATACCTTACAGTAGGGCTCGCCCTGTTTTATACAGTTCTATGGCTTTTACAGATGCATATGTGATGTATCATTACAGTATCATACAAAATACTTTCACCCTCCTAAAAATGCCCTGTGCTTCACCTTTTCATCCCTATCCCCCACCCTCTGATCCCCTGGCAACTGATGATCTTTTTATTCATCTTTATAGTTTTACCTCTTCCAGAATGCCATATAGTTGTAATCATATGGTATATCACCTCTTATAGTGGCTGTATCATTCTGGTTTCCCACAAGCAAGGAAGAGATTTCCTGTTGCTCCACATCCTCAACAGCATTTGGTATTGCCATTGTTTGGGATTTTAGACATTCTAAAAGGTGTGCAATTCCTTAATGACACATGAAGTTGAGCAACTTTTCACATGCTTACTTGCCATCTCTACATCTTCTTTAGTGAGATAGCTGTTTGTAACTTCTGTTCATTTTTGAATTGGATTATTTGTTTTCTTATGGTTGATTTTTAAGAGTTCTCTGTATATTTTGGATGTAAGTCCATCATCAGACATATGTTTTGCGAATTTTTTTATTGATGTATCATTGATAAGAGGTTCAACAGTTATCCATATTATTAAATCCTCATCCCCTCTAGGCAGTTACTATCTGTCAGCATAGAAAGATGTTACAGAATCATTGACTATATTCTCCAGTTTTGCAAATATTTTCTCCCAATCTGTGACTTGCCTTTCCATTCTCCTAACAGCTAATACTTGAGAGACCCTTGAAACGCCCACAGACCCATTGCAGATGTGCTGTTTAATTTCTTTTTTTAATAGCAAGACACCCCACAAGGGCTAGAAGGGTGGAGACATTCGAGAGAAATAGCATAAGTTTAGAAATCAGACATCATGGAGAAGCAGCTGTTAATCTTTTTACCAGGAAGCCCACCTGGATTACATCAGCCCATAGCACCTTCAGTTTCTCAGTTCTTGTGCAGCACTTGAAGCTGGACTCAGCTTCTCCCCCAAATCTGCTATCTCACTGGTGATGCCATAGTATCCTAATGATGCTGAGGTTCTTGTTCGCGGAATCGAAGAATGAACTTTGCAAACACTCAAGGTAGGGGACCGAGGCAGAGGCTTTTATTTAGAGATATGGTGAGAGGAAAGAGCCCCTGGTTCGGGCCAGGAGGGGACAAGAGAGTCCCGGGGTGGTGCGTTGTCTAGGGGTTTTATAGGCAGTTAAGAGACAAAGGGCTAGGGATGCACACCTGCTAAGTAGTCCCAAAAAGTTTCTCTTTGAAGAGACATTAAGTTTCTTATTAGTGTTCCTGGTTATTTTTTTAAATTTACTGCTCTGATTTCCTCCCAGGATAGCAGCTTCCTGGTCTGGGAGCATATCACTCAAGACTGCCTGCTTTGCTCCCAAGGTGGGCTGAGTTATTGTCTGTTCGTTAAAGAGTATGTTAAGAAACTTACTTTTTAACTAACTGGGTTTTAAAATCTTATTTTCAAGATGGAATCACTCCTGTTTTTACTATGTTGTTTTGGGCTTGCTTGTTAAATTGCCCAGGATGCAAATCACTTGGTTAGGGCTGGAGGAAGAAAAGCAGCACCTGGGTAAAGTCAGAAAAATAATCTGGGCCCCCCAGCAGGCCAAAGCAAATCTCACAATGGATTATCTTGCTTTGTTTTTTCTGGAGGCCCTCACCCTGCTCTGTCTAAGCGCATGGTCCCTGTCTCACTAGTCCCTGGGCCAGAGACTCAGCAGCTCTTCGATGTCTCCTTGGCTCCTTTCACCCATAGAGTCCCACATTGTTATCAGCATTTCCCCCAAAGCTGCCCCATCTCTCATGTCCCCATGTCAAGGTCTGTGCCTCCCAGAGCCCTGGACATCACCCTGGATGCCCCTCCCTTCAGCCGATCAACCTCATGACCCATTCACTCGGTCTCCTCTCTGCTCCACAGCCCTCCTGTGTTCCAACACTGTCCTCACCCACCGCTCCTCATCCTGCTCCACCCTCCTCCCGGGGTTCCCAGCTTCATATTTCACCCCATCACCTTTCCCTCCACTTCACCCCACCACCATTCCCTCCATACTCAACAAGTTTTTAAAGAATCAGTCTCTATAGTGGACCCTGAAGAGTGGGGACTTAGGCAAGCAGGTTGAATGAAAAGTCCATTTCTCAAGGCCCTGTCTGATGCTGAGTGAGTTCTCCAGAACCAAGCCCTAATAGCCAGTGCTTTCTTGGGGCACCCCGCAGCCCTCCCAGACTCCCTGTGGTTCCAATTGATCCACCCCTGCTGCTTATGTTCTACCATACCGCTTGGTGATGCGTCTTTGTCCTTCACTGAACTGAACTCTGTAACGTGACTGGGGCTCTCTCAGCCACTGTGGTGTCCCCAGCACAGTCAGATCATATGGAATAGTAAGGACCAAAGAACACCTGGAAGAATGCATGCCAGGGAGACATTAGGGTTACGCTATTAGCGCTCTAGCCCTCACTCAGACCTAGGACACCCTGTTCCTGAAATGAGAGCACCAAGTTTGACATCTCCTTGCCTGGTTCTCATCCTAACATGAAAGTCCCACTTTGTCAAGAAAATCAGTGCAGGCATTAGGGACGGTCTGTCTTTTAGGGGACAGCTGGTACTGAGCAGGACGAGAAAACAAGGGATCCATTGTTTCTCCATGCCCAATGGGACGCAGCTCGGAGGCGTGAGAAACACAGGACAGCTCTGCTGCTGCACAGAGCCAGGAGGAGCCGGGAGGAGCCGGGAGAACTCTGCCCGGCAACCGAGGACGCCAGTGCCGGCGCATGCATGACGTCAGAGGCAGGCGCCACACTTGGAAGGATGTGAGAGGCGGCGGCCGCGGCACTGTCATGGAGTTGGTGCCGGAAGCGCGGGAACTGGGTTGCTGGGCGGCCGAAGAGATGCGAGCGCCGGTGGCCGCCCGGCCCTCGGGGTCGACGCTGCGCAGGTGAGATCGCTCCCCACCCTGGAGATAGAGTCTCCGGGAGTGAGAACCCCACCCCTCACTGAAGACTCGCCCTCCTCTCCCTCCTCCTCCCCTCCGCCCCAGTGGGAATGACTCCGAGGGCGTCCCCTACCCCCAGCGGTAGTATATCCGGGACGAGGATCCTGGATTGAGGACGCTCTGGCCGTGACCCACACACTCCCTTCCCCACCCCGTGAGGCCTCCCAGAGGGAGGACCCTGGCGCCAGTGAGGATTCTCCAAGAGTTAATGAAGCCCCCTTCCCGTGTGGAAATAAGATCTCCAGGGTAAGGCCGTCCCGCGGCTCTTCAGCACCTCCCCCCAGCCCAGCCAGTGAGGACACTCTGGAGTTAGCAAATACTGTCCCATCGGAGATGGGGTCTGTAGGAGTGGTGCCTCTCATCTGGTAATGACAGAAAACTCTGGCAGCATACACCCCACTCCCCGCCCTGGAAGTGGCAGACCTAGCCTTCTCCCAGGAGAAAGGAGCACCCCACCAGGAAATGAGAATACCCCCCATACCCAAGAGAAGGACACACTCTCAGTGAGGAAGAACTCCTCAGGAGGAAATATATTACCCCTCTTGCCCCCAGAAGTGTGAACCTTCCCTCCCCCAGAAGTGAGAATTCCCTAGTAAAGACCTTCCCGACCACCACCACCCTGGCATTGAGGATCCTCTGCCTTGTCTGATGTCCCAGTCATACTTTTACCTGCTGTTCCCACAGGCTGTGTCTGGGCCAGGGGGCTGACATCTGGGCCTATGTCTTACGGCATGTGCACAGCCAGAGGTGAGCCAGGCTACGTAAGGGAGGCTGTGGTGGGGAGGGGACATAGCCAAGAGCCACAGTAACTCCTCTTCTTCCTACCTCTCCATTATAGGAATGTCAAGAAGATCCGGGGAAACCTGCTCTGGTAACTTGTCCTCAAAGCTATCCCTTCCATCTACCGCGGTCCCATCCAGCCATGTCCCCACCCATGGCTTCGTATCTCCTGTATTCCCATAAAAGTCTCTGTCATCCCCTAACTCTGGCCTAATTTCCTCAGGTATGGCCACCAGGACAGTCCAGAGGTGAGACACATGTGCTACAAGATTTTCTTTCATCCAAAAAGAAGACTTGTAGATTTCTGCTCTAGGCCCAGCCTTGTCCTGGGTGATGCTGGGGACAGTGGATCACAAGACAGACCTATCCCTGCGCTCATAGGCCTTACAATTCAGGGGGAGACAGGCATGAGCTGGTGGCTGGGGTACACGGGCATGAGGCATCAAAGCAGGTGAGGGGAGATGGGAGAAGGGACTAGTTTTGGAAAGATATTGAAGCCAGTGTGGGACCCAGTGTGAAAGGGGCCCAGGTGACATCTAGGGGGAGGCTTCCAGGAGACCTTGGGACTCCTACATGTGGAGTTCAGTGGGGAGATGAGGACTGGGGCAGACATGTAGCGTCATCAGCACAGAGACTGGAACCAGGTTGGGAGGGTAGGCGAGGCAATCCCAGGAGGAAGGAAGAGGCCAAGATAGTCCCTTGGTGCTCTGGGCTTAGAGGTGCAGACAAAGAAACTGCTTAGGAAAAACCCTCTATGCCACCCAACTGGACAGGTGAGGAGACTGGTCCTCCACAAAGGACAGTCAGAACAGCCCCAGTAAGGGGGCTAATGAGGACCCTGTACCTAATTCCACCAGGCCCGTCAGAAGTTGGAGCTGGAAGCCACTGTTGTCCGCCTTCGTGCAGAGATCCAGGAGTTAGACCAGAGCCTGGAGCTGATGGAACAAGAGACAGAAGCTCAGGGTGACCTGTGGGGCTGGGCAGGTGGGCACCAGAATCGCACCAGAATCGGGAGAGGGGAAGCGCTGATGACCACCGCTGTGCCTCCCACAGATGCGGCCATGGAGCAGGCCCTGAAGAGCAGGCAGGACACCCAGCATCGTGCTCTCCTCCTCCGGGCCCGAGCTGGGGCCATGCAAAGACAGCAGCGTGGGCTCCAAGATGCCATGCAAAGGCTGCAGAATCAGCACAAGCACCTGCAGGATATAGAGAGGTCAGCTTCAGGTGTCCAGAGACCAGCCCTCACCAGCCTGGGCAGACAAACATTCTCTTTAGAGACCCCAGTGCTCTCCACTGATCCCTTCTTGGGGTCCAGAATTTTGAACTCCACTCCTTAGGATTTAAAGTCCGTGAGGCCAGGAAGTTTTGTCATTTCAGCCTGTATTTCCAGTGCCTAAAATAGTGTCCAGAACACCAGTGCTGGGGAAAGAACAGTAAGCAAGGGACAAGTCCTTACCTTCCTGGAGCTTCTGCTCTGATGCAGAGGAGACAGATGGTAAACTAGGAAGCAGACCAACCCTATCATCTCAGGTAGAGATAAGTGCTCTGAAGGAAGGTGATGTGATAGGAAGGGAGAAGGAGAAGCGCCTCTCGGTAAGATGGTCAGAGAAGGCGTCTCTGAGGAGGGAACATGTGAGTTGGGGTAGGAATTTCCATGGAAAGGAACAGCAAGAGCAGAGGCCCAGAGCTTAGCGTGTGGGAAGAGCAGCTGAGGCCAATCCAGCTTAAATCTCACAGGCAAAAGGGAGAGGATGAGGAGGTGGGGTTGGAGAGGTGGATAGAGTGCCATGGAGGCACTGGACTCTTACTCTGAGGCTGGGTTCCTGCCCTCTCAGCCACTTTGGTAACTCGTCCAGCATTTAATTTCTTTGTGCCTCCGTTTGTGAGCTTTACAGAATGGGTATAATATACCTATTTTATAGTATAGGTATGATAGATCATGCAAAGCGCTTAGAAGAGCCCCCAGTACCCAGTGTGGTCATCCTGGGTGTGATGAGAAAACATCACCTTGTTTTCGAGGGTTTTGAGCAGAAAAGTTACATTATCTGTCTGAGGGTTTAATAGGATCATTGACTACTGGGTAGAGAACAGACTGCAGGGGGTGAGAGCAGGGAGACCAGTGGGGAGACTAATGCAGTCAGCCAGCTAGGAGATGACAGTGGCCTAATTTTGGAGGTGGCCCCTGACATGCAGGCTCAGTGATCCCTGTAACTAGCCTTGCTGGGACCCCAGGGCCAACTGCGCTCCTCTCTCCAGGAAGGCCAAAGTGGATATAAACTTTGGACCCTTGGCATCAGCAGCCCTGGGCCTGGAGCCTATGGTCCTGGTAAGAGTCCTGGGTCACGGGGAAGGGTGGGGAGTCTGGGTTCAGGTAGACCCCTGCATTTCCCTCAGGCCCCATATACCTCTTCCCAGGCCGATGTCCGAACAGCCTGTACCCTCCGGACCCAGTTCCTGCAGCACCTCCTGATTCCTCAAGCCAAGAGAAGCAGTGTCCCGTGAGTGTCACTCAGGTCCCACAGAAAATCTGGCCTTTCCGGGGTGTTACTTGTCTGTGAATTCCCCAGACACTGGGCTTCTGGGCTGTGTTAGTCCCAGGCGCTGCCCTGCCAGGGCTCTCGGGCTGGGAGGAGGGGACAGAGCCCATCACAAGCAGGGACATCCCAAGTGGTTAGGATGTTGGGGGCTGGGTAGCCAGAGGAGGCGCCCCACCCAGCTAAGTCAGAGGACGGGGTCTTTACTGAGGAGGCTTAGCAAGGGTAAAAGGTTGAGAGGGTGTTTCAGGCAAACAGCACATGTGAAAGTCCACATGGCTGGTAGGCTGGTATAAATGGGGAACTCATTTTAGCAGTCATAGCTGGACTTGGTTTCCTCTCCTTTAAAATGGGCACAGGGACAGCCTCTACCTTATAGGGTGGTGGTCATCATTAAAGGGAGAATTGATGTGCCTCGTAACATTCTCTGTCCCCTTTCCCAACCCCACAGAACCGTTCAAGATGACCACTTTGGAACTTCCTACCAGCAGTGGCTGAGCTCAGTGGAGGTGAGAAGCCTCTCAGAAAGGCCACCCCTCTGCCCCACGAGCAAACCTCAGAGTGCCAAGACCTAACTCTTGATCCCTACCCCAAGGCCATGGGCTCCCAGATCACAGCCCTGCCCCCATCCAGCTCTACTTTATCCCTGCCTCCACCAGACACTGCTGACAAACCACCCCCCAGGCCACGTCCTGGCTGCCCTGGAGCACCTGGCTGCAGAGAGGGAAGCAGAGATTCGGTCCCTGTGTAGTCCAGATGGGTTCCAAGATCCGGAGATGGCCAGGTGTGGAGTGGATGCTCCCAGTCAGGGCAGGGCAGGTGGATGGGTGAGCTGGGACAGGGTCCCCGGCACAGTGACCTGCTGATGGGGGCAGAACTGAAACCCAGCGACCTATCTGGCAGGTGGGCTGACACTGGCTACCCGCAAGGGCCCAGGCAAGGGCATGGGCTCAGGCAAGGGCATGGGCTCCTCCCTCAGCAGTTTCACCCCACCCCCAGGACCCAGGCATCAGACCAGTCAGACTCCAGCCAGGCCCTGCCATCCATGGTGCATCTTATCCAGGTGACTGCCAGACACTCTTTCCAGAACTCCATCCCCTTCCCATCCCAAGACCCAATCGGTACCCTTACCCCCAGTGACCATGCGCACCCTGAATTTGTACCCGTGCCGCAGGAGGGCTGGAGGGCTGTGGGTGTGCACGTCACCCAACGGGGACCCCTCCTGATGGAGCGTCAAAAGCTGACCCAGCGCCTCCAAGGCCTGATGGAGGAAGTGGAGAGATGTACCCTGGGATCCAGCGAGAGGTGAGGGTCTCCCTCGTCAGAGGGAAAGGCCGTCTCCCTCCCAGGGGTTTGGAGATGCTGGACTTTCTCTGCCCCTGTACCTCCTATCTCTGGCTCTGCCTCCCTGCTCTCCCAGGTTGTCTCCTTGTGTTTGTGGCTCCTTGCGCATCCTTGCACGTCTGATCTCCCTTCTCTCTGCTGTGTGTCTTGGTCACCTTCTCCTTTGTTCTGCTTACGCTCCAGGCAGGCTCTGCTGCTGGGGCTCCGGCGCTGTGGCCTGTGGGCAGAGCTCAAGGCCCTGCATGCCCAGAGCCAGGAGCTGGAGGAGGCGGCTGGGTGGCGGCAACTTCTGCTGCAGGAGCTGCAGGCCAAACAGCAACGGATCCTGCACTGGCGCCAGCTAGTGGTGAGGCGGGACTCCGAGAGGAGCAGCTGGGCCTGGTGGAGGGTCAGCGTGAGGCTGGGAGACTTATAAGCCAGAACTGGGCCTCCTGGTGGTGGGGAGGAGCCCAGGGTGAGTCGCCCAAGGGGGAGAAGGACCTGTGCAAAGGAGAGGGCACAGCCAGAGGCAGGAGGCGGAAGGAAAAGCAGCCCCTCTTGGTGGTCTCCTGGTTGTCCAGGCAGAGACACAGGAACAGGTTCGCCTGCTCATCAAGGGCAACTCAGCCAGCAAGACGCGCCTGTGCCGGAGCCCTGGGGAGGTGAGATGGGAGTTGGGGCGACATCTGGTAGGACCAGGTCCCCAACACGGGGCTGCCGTTCCAATCCCTTCCCTTTGCACAGGTACTGGCTCTGGTTCAGCGAAAAGTGGTCCCCACGTCTGAGGCAGTGGCCCCACAGAGCCAGGAGCTACTTCGCTGTCTGGAGGAGGAAGCCCAGCTTCTTCCTCACCTGCTACTGGGCACTCTGCTGCGGCACAGCCCTGGAGGGTGAGCCGGGCCATCCCCTGTCCCCTCCTGTGGATGACTGTCATTCCCTGGGCCCACCTCAGAAAAATAATCTCAGGGCTCCCATGTTCTCAGGCTGCCAGACCTCACCCTCAGGTCCTCCACCCCCCTCTGGAGTCCTAGTCCCCAGACCCACCTCCACTCTCCCAGGCCTCCCAAGCACACCTCAGCCCCCAGAGCCTCTGGAACCCAAGCCTCCTTTTCAGTGTGCCACCCAACCTGGGCTTTCCCTCCAGGTTGCAGCCCCTGCCCACCATCCTGCCATCCATCTACCAGCTGCATCCTGCATCCCCAAAGGGCTCCAGCCTCCTAGAACTGAGCCACACACTGGGGCTGCCTGCAGGGAAGGTGAGTGCCTGTCCCCTAGGACCTGTCTTTCCATCCATACCCCGCCCAAGGTGACTATCCCTCCCCCTCCCTCCAGGCTCCAGAGCTGCTCCTCCCAAAGGCTGCTGCTCTCCGCCAGGACCTTCTGTTCCTCCAGGACCAGCGGGGTTTCCAGTGCTGGGATCTGCTCCATATGACGACCAGCCTGCCACTAGGACCATCCACCCAAGGTAAGTCTGCCCTGCTTCCATACCCAGAATCCCTGCCTAGTCCCAGGCCCACCAGCCTCCAGAAGAAATCCACCACCCATCTCCGACACAGTGCCTACTGCATGCTGCGGGCTTAGGCACGTTTACTCGTTTCGTCTGCACAGCAGCCCTGAGGGTTAGCGCTGCTGTTCTCCCCGTTTTACAGAGGCAGGAACTGAAGCGCAGAGGATGTGGTAGCTACGCAGGTGGCAGAGCTAGGATTTGAATCCAGGCAGCCTGACACGGGTCTGTGCACCTAACCATCAGGCAACACTGCCCATCAAATGGCCAAGTGCTTGTTGGTCACCGTGCAAGAGTATTCCCCAGTGGTTCAAAGCTGGGCTCTGCAGTTAACCTACCTGAATTCTCGTCTCAGCCCTAACTCCTCCTTGCTGGGTGATCTCCCCGTGCCTCAGTTTCCTCCTCAGTGAAATAAGCATAATCATAGTACTTTACTGAAGTGCTGGGAAGACTCAGTCAGATGACCCAGCATGGGGAGCACTGAGCGGTCACAGCCTGCAGGGAGCCCTACGTGTCTCCTGTGCTACGCGACCACCTTGTCTACACGTGCACCGTCTCTTCCGGTCCTTACCGTGAGGGCAGGGATTACTGACTATTCACACCCAGTTTACAGATGAGGAAACTAAAACTCAGAGAAGTCATTCATTCCTGGATTCGCTCAGCAGGCACTCACTGGGGACCTGCCGGATGCTGTCCCCAAGAGCTAAAGGGGGAGAGAGGCAAGAGCTGTCCAGCCCCAGGGCTTTCCCAGTGGTAGAAGCAAAGTGTCAAAGGATAAAGCGTTGGAAGAGTCGAATTTATGAGAAATAATCAGGGTGGCATCAGCAAAGTATGAAGAGATCGTCTTTAGGCCTTTGAGTTTCGGGCTCCCCGCCCTCGCGGGCTCCTGCGGGGACGGCCCGGTTGGCTCAGCCTCATCGCACCCCACAGGCCTCTTGGACTTCAGCATAGTTCCCTGCGTTCCAAAAAGCAGTTTTGTTTTTTTTCTGCCTGGTTTCCTTCCCTCAGTAAATGACCCCACCCTCCTTGTCCAGGTGCTAAAGCCAAACCTTAGGAGTCATCCTTAATTCCTCCCAGCCCCCTAGCCTCCGCCCATCCTCACCCTGTCGGCAAGCCCCGTGGGCCCCTCCCCAGAGGGCCCCAGTCTGCCCCCGCCCCACCACCAGCCTGTGGCGCGGGTAGTCCCACCTGACTGCAAGAGAGCAACTGAGGACGGGCAAGTGTCGTGCCCAAGGTCAGAAGGCAAGGAGGAGATGGAGTCAGGATTCAGGCACAAGGGCTCAGGCCACACTGCTGCTCTGCCCTTGCTCTGAGCTGGGCCTGGTTTGGGGCTATGGAGAGGGATAGACCCAGTCATGATGCCCAGGGAGAGACGCCACTGGAGCGAAGGGTGACAGCCACCTGAGGAGGAAGCCTCAGGGTAAGGAACGATGGGAAGGGTTTCCAGGAGGAAAGATGGTACCTCTAGTGTAGCCCTCTATTTAAAATCGCACCTCCAACAGCTGGCTTTATTTTTCTCCACATAAGTTATTTTCCAATATGCCAGATATTTTGCTGATGTGTCTGGTGTATTTCTTGTCCTAGAACAACTCTCTGAAGCCTAGAGGGCAATTTTAAATAGGGGACCCGGGGGAATAAGTGAGTTTTGCTCAGGAGTAAAGAGCAGTGGCCCCGTAATGCAAACCCTCAAGCACGAGGCAGAGGAGCTTGGACTCTTGGCAGTCTGGGGAGCCTCGGAGGGCTCCAGAGGAGAGGGGAAGGATCAGGTGTGGGCTTCAGGGAGGTCACTCGCTGCCATCTAGAGGATGGACCAGAGTGGGAGGCTGGGGGGAAGCAGGGAAGCAGGGAGGAAGATGAGGGCCATGGAGAATGATGGTCTTTTGGGGAGGGAGTTCCAGGATGAGGCCTGGGGGTTGATGGGCTGGCCTGGGAGGAGGGAGAGGAGAGGCACTGAGGTCAAGACTAAGTGACTGAAGATTTGGTGTCCCATTGGCTGCAAGGCAGCAGGGACCAGAGGACTCAGTGCTGCCTCCCGGGTTTCTCACCTGCAGAGCTGCTGCAGAGTCGGGCATCCCAGGAAAAGGAGCAGAAAGAGAGCCTGGGGCAGGCTCTGAAGCGGCTGGAGGACCTGCTAAAACAAGCACTGGAGCGAGTCCCTGAGCTGCAGGGGGCCGTGGGGGACTGGTGAGGGGGCACTCGTGGGGTGGAGTGAGCTGGGTGCGACAGGCAGGGGCAGGGTGGCAAGCTGGTAACAAGCAGGCCATGGCGGGGGGTGCCACTGGGGTTCTGGAGGTCTAGCCCTTCCCTTCAACACCATCTCCTTCCCCAGGTGGGAGCAGCCTGGCCAAGCTGCCCTCTCCGGGGAGCTCTGCCAAGGCCTGTCCCTGCCCCAGTGGCAGCTGCGCTGGGCCCAAGCCCAAGGCACCCTGCAGCAGCTGTGCGGATGAAGACGGGGCTCAGACAGGAGTCGAGAGCTTCACATTTGTTCACCAAAACCTCAGCTCCCTCACTCACAGGACCTTTGGAAGAAAGCATCACCCAGATGTGTCGGCCTATCCAGAGGTCTCTACCCACACCTTCCATCCCTCTCAACTACCTTGCCTCTGTCCCTTCATCCCACCAAGGCCAAAAGAATGGGATGCTCTGGACCCCATCCCAGGTCCCCCAAAACTCCCCTCATTATTTGCACCCTCAGCAAAAATTAACTGAGCACCTGCTGTAAACACTGAGGATCCAGGACTGAACAAAATGGACATAAGTCCCAGCCTTCAGGGAGTTGTCATTGTAGGACAGGGAAACAGACCACCAGCAAGATAAGCAAAATGCTCAGCATGTTGGAAGATGACTATAAAGCAGGCTGTAGGAGGTGCGATTTTTAAATGCAGGAATACACAGCAAAGGCCACACTGTGTAAAGGCTATGAGAGGGAAGCACATGAGTACCTGAGGAGGGCTTGCACGGGAGGGACTAAAGTTTGTACAAAGCCCCAGAGTTTGGGGGGAGCAGGTGTTAAGAGATGAGATTGTCCTCTATAGTTTTTATACAGTTTCTTTTATTACACTTAAATCTGAGCCATTTGGAATTCATCCAAATGGATCGAATTTTGTCATATATATATGTAACCCAATAGCACTTCTTAAATATCTATCAGAGCAGTGGTTGCCTCTGAAGGAGGGGTGGGTGTCAGGGATGAACCAAGGAAGAGACAAGGAAACTTCCTAGAGCTAGAAATGTATTTTATATTGAAGGTAGTGCGGGTCATACAGGTGAATAAATTTGTTAGAACTCATCATCTAGCAGTACTCCCAAGGTCTGTGCATTTCACTGTGTGAATTATTCTTCAATTTATAAAGTTAAACTTTACCCACCTAAGCTTTATAATAAACTAAAACCAAGTAATTTGAGGTGCCACCTTTTCATACAGTAAATTTCCATGATTAATCAGGCTGTCTGGGTTCTCTCCAAGCCCACTGTCTGATTCTGCCATCCCCAGTGTTTTAATTCTAAAGGCTTTGTAATAACGTTTTAGTGTCAGATGGCTGGCTGCTGCCTTGCTCTGGTTTTCCAAGGTTTCCCTTCTCTTACTCATTTTTCTCTCAAATGAAATGAACTTCAGGCTTCACTTGCCTGGCTCCAGAAAAAAGACAAACACGATGGGAGTTTAATTGGGGTTGCAGTAAGTCTACAAATGAAAGAGATTTGACATGGTTGTGATCTTAAACCTGGCCTCCCATCTCCCTTCTCACAACTCCTCTTTCGGCCTCCAGAGCACCCTCATTCTCCCAGTTCACCGTCTACCCTGATTGTCCTTTCCTGGTCTTCACAAATTTGCTTTCCTACGCACCACCTTTGTGTTCCCTCTCCATCTCAGCTCCTGGGCCCCACCTCCCTACTGAATGTGAGGCTCCTTATCCCTCTCCCTGCTTAACTTTTCTGCATAGCACATCTTATCTTCTAACATACTATGTGCTTCACTTCATTTAACTTCTATTGTCATCTTCAGACAGAATGTGAGCTTCATGATGGTGAAATCCTCTATAAACTAGAAGTTGGGCAAACTTGTCTAAATATGATTCAAAAATCCAGGTGCAAAAAGAGGAAATATTGACAAAATGATAAAAACGAACTTTTGCACAGCAAAAAAAAAAATTGAGCAAAAAAGAAATGACAAGGGGGAAAGTTTGCAATTTACATCATAAAGGGATGAGCATGTGCCCTCACAGGTGCCCAGTCTCAAATGGGAAGGGAAAATCCCAAGTTCATAGCAAAGTGGGCAAAATATATAATGGACAATTCTGAGAAAATACTCTCAAACAATCATAGTAAGAGAAAAGCAGTAAGAGAAAACCCCCCTTTGATACATTTCTCACCAGACAGGGAAAAGAAACCAGACATGTTGGCAGCTTCCTCTGTTGGCAAGACTGGGAAAGCAGCCCTCTGATACATAAGGACTTGCACTATGAAGCCACCTATGGGATAATCTCCAGCAAAAGTACATATGCATTTACTCTTTGCTCCAACTACCCCATCTGCAGGACTCTATCCCAAAGACATACTGGGTGAAACACAAGTTGTAAGACCTTACACAAAACCACTAGACCATACCTTCAGGGAGTACGGTGGGGACTGTTTCAGATTAAGAGACTAGACAACCAAGCCCAGTGCAGGATTGTGATTGAATTGTGGACTTTAAAAAAAGTGTTTGAAAGCACATTTTGGGGATAACTGGGGAAATTCAAAAACATGGGAAATACATATTAGAGAATATTATTGTATCCTTGTTAAGTTTCTTTGGTGGGGATAATGGTATTGTAGTTAAGTGGGAGAATGTTCTGAGGATATGTGCTGAGTCTTAAGGATGAGTCTGCAACTTACTTTCAAGTAGTTCAGGACAGGACAGAACAAGAGAGAAGGGACAGAGATGGAAGCCAGGCATTTCTGAATGTACATTATTTCATACTTTTCACTGTGGAAACATCTAATTGTCAATAATTTTATAAAATAAGGGAAAAAATCAAAAGAAACTGAAACAAACGAGCCTAACTATATCAAGTCGGTAGCACAACAGATTCAGGTAAGAATTTCCAGGTGCTGCTCAAACAGTACTTTCATTTGATGCCTCCAGAGGTACATCTAGCCTAAGGAAAAAGAACTGCAGTGAAATCCTAAACAACATTCAATAGTCTTACTGTTTTTAATAATATTGGTGTTTTTATTTTGATAAGAATGTATTGTTTAAGATTTTGAGACCATTATATGTTTTGAAATTATATATTAGACTAAAGCAAATAAGTAGTTATGATAGTGTTATTGGGGGCCAAGAGGTTTTAATGTAAATGAAGCGATACAAATATGAAATCAAAGAAGTAAACACTCTGTAGTCTTTCATGTGAATTGGAAACACCAGAATTAATTCATGGGTTTCTCTAAAAAATATTTCCCTAGCTAAGTCCACAGAAAAGGCCTAGTAACAGTGAACAATCCTAGCGCCCAGACTGTGTTTTCCAAATACCATTTCTGACTAGACGCAACCAGGGATCCTTGGGAAAATGGCTGATTCCAAGTCTGGGGCAGGATATGTGCAAAATGAGTTTGAGGTGTCTCATGCCAGAAAGCAAGAAAATCCTCCAAGACTACTGGGATTGAGTCAAAAGAACTCAGGAGTCAATCTGAAGGGGCTGTCACTGGCCAAAGATGTGACATTCTGAGCAGCAATTAGAATGACTGCAATGATTTGTGAAAGCTTGAAAAAGTAAGTTCATATTGAAGCATGCAAGGAACCAACTCTTTGACAATTTTTTTTCATAAAATAGGGAAAGAATCAAGTATGTCTTCTGTCTTTCCTGCATGTGAACAAGTAAGCGGATTCCTGATAAGAGGGAAGTTATTTATGAAAGAATCACTAATAATTGCAGAGAAAATGAAAAAATTTGAAACCACTCTTTTCCATACATTAATGAAGAAACAGATACAGGTAATGATGATCAAGGGCTGCTAAAACTATTAGTGGAAAGGTTGGTTGGGTTTCTTCAAATGGATGGACACTGCTGATCAATCTTGGCATCACCAAAGGAGGACAACCAGACATCGTGTGATAGAGCAGGACGCAGTGGGATACATTACAACAGCACCGCCATTAAAGTACTCTTTCACCAAGTTAAACCTAAATCTAATCAAACTGCTAGCTGTCACTACAATATATTAGAAAGGGAGAGGAGAGTGAGGAGCACGTGAAACAATGTAATTAGTTAAATCCAAAATGTGTAGGACAATCCAGTTTCTTCAACATAGGGAGGCAAAAAAAAAATGGGGTGGCAGGAAAAAGAAAAAAAAGCAGGGAGGGAAATTTATATATTCAAAATGAGTTTTAAAAGCTTGAACAATTTGAAAAACAAAACAACTAAAGTGGTACTGAATTCTAACCCAGCATATAAAATATTCATGACTGATATAAATGACTTAATAATTAAAGGGGGAATCGACAAATTCCTGTGCAGAAGAATTCCAAATAATTTATGTAGTTTATTCCACTCTCAAGGAGGTGGAGCTTAACTCTCCACTCTTAGGTGTGTTCTATACATGGTGACTCCATTCCAAAGAGTATGGAAAGGGAGTTTTTAAAAAAGGCAGGGTAGGGGTAGGGGAAGTAACTTTATAATGGAGAAACCCAGCAAAACACTACTTCAGCCAGTAGCCCAAAATTAATTAACATCAACCGTGGTTAAGTCATGTTGATACCACGTCCCCTTGAAATGATCTGATGAGAATTGCACTTTACTTCCCTGCTCTTTTCCCCAAAAAACCATGAACTCTAATCTAATGAGAAATGCATCAGACATCCCAAATGAAGAACATTTTACAAAATACATGACCAGTATTCCTAAAAACTATCAAAATCATGAAAAACAACGGAAGTGTGAGAAATTGTCCCTGGCAAAAGGAGCCTAATATCACAACTGAATGTACTGTGTACCCTGGATGAACAGAAAAGGGAGATTAGGTAAATAAACACTAAGGAAATTAGAATAGAGTATGGACTCTAGTTAATAATAATGTTTAAAAAAAAGGTCCTATTCTCTTCTGATTACATCTCTAGCACAGAAGCAAACAAAAGCCAGTATTTTAACAGTATTCATTTGTGCTAATTCAGACTGGGCTTTCAAAAAACCAAGGCAGCCAGTAAAATTAAGTTTTGAAAGGAAAAAGAAAAGAACAACCGACCAAATGCAATGCTTAGACCTTTGAAGCAGGGAAAATTTAAACATAGTCTGGCTGTTTCATGAAGCATTTATGGGTGACTTTTTAGATATCTGGAATTTGCTTTAATATACGTACTCCAGCTAAATAAATAAATAAGAGACGTGTAAATGAAACAAGGGTAAAATTATGAGTAATTGTTGAGAGGCACATGGAGGTTCGCCATATTATTCTCTCTACGGTTGTGTATTTTCTAAATATGCATAATAAAACATTTTGAGTACTACAAAGGAAAAGAGGGGTCATCTGTGTCCCAAGAACACGAGACCAAACCTACACACACGACCTGAGTTGACACATTTGACGTGTCTCTCGGCCTTTGCATGATCTACTCCTACCCAGAACATCTCCTCGCGTCATCGAACAAGCGTTCAATGTTACTTCCTCCCGGAAGCCTGGGTCAGGCGCCTTCTCTGAGCTTTCCACACCAAGTCTTCGGTCTTTCTGGGAATCACTGTTTTGTAGCACGTCTGTCTACACCACTATAGGAGCTACGGCGGTCAGCTTTCTCCAGCCTCGTCACAGCCCTGGGCTGATGCGGACTACAGTGTGTTTTCAAACTTCCGCAAAGGGCCTCGCGGTAACGTGGGGAGGGGGGGGGGGGGCTCCGAGCTTTTCTGAGCTCTCAAAGGTCCAGTTTCAACTGTAGGGACAGAACCAACTGACAGTACAACGAACTCTTTAGACCAAGCTCGTCCCTGAAGACGTGGCCGCCCGCGTCTACAGCACTCCCAGAGACCCAGATTCTTCCACGGGTTCGTCTTTGCCCCACTCTGATTGGCCTATATTCCTCCTTGGTGGGTGGGCCTTCCGCGTTTGGCCAGATTCTTATTGGTCTTTGTTCCAAAGGCTGTTGGCGTACGATGTCACGCGGGATGCCTTTCACCCATACGTCATCCACGGGCGCCCACCCTGACGAAACCAGAGAACAGACAGCGGAACCGGCGGAGGCGGCTGAGTCCAGGCGGTAGTAGTGGCGACTGCAATGGCAGCAGCGATGGCCGGGGCGGGGCCGGCCCCGGGACTCCCCGGTGCAGGAGGACCAGTGGTCCCGGGCCCTGGCGCCGGCATCCCGGGCAAGAGCGGCGAGGAACGCTTGAAAGAGATGGAGGCGGAGATGGCCCTGTAAGGCCCGCGACAGGGCGCGATGAAAGCCGTCCCAGAGCCAAGGCCACCGAGCCCTGGAGGCTCCAGGCTGCGTTAGACATGACATATGTCTCTGTCGTAGGGAAATGGGACCTTCGGGACTGTGAGGGCGGGAGTAAGAAGGAGAGGTTGGCAGGAGTGAATACTCTGTCGCGACATACCCAGCTTTCCAGAATTGGTGCAAGGTCCTGAGCCGTGGTGTCTATCCTCCTCCCCCAGGTTTGAACAGGAAGTTCTAGGGGCTCCAGTAACCGGAATCCCAACTGCAGTGCCCACAGTAGAAGCGATGCAGGTCTCAGCAGCTCCTGTGATCCGCCCAATTATCGCGACCAACACATACCAGCAGGTACGACTGAACTAAGGCATGTAAGAGGGAGAGCAAAATGCCTGGAATACTGTGTGTGTATACCCAGCTATTGATATGTTGGCTTGTTGGTTAATTAGCATAACAAGTATTTTATGTGCCAGACACTGAGAACACAGTAATGACTAAAACAATATCACTGGCCTTTAGGATCTTGTATTCTAGAGCATGTTGTCCAGTGGAACTTTTCTGCAATGTCTTTATTTAAAATTTATTTTTACATAGTTCCTCAGTCTTACTAGTCACATTCAAGTGCTCGATAGCACTGTTGCATATTTGACATGTTCAAAGAACAGCAAGGAGAATAGTGTGGCTGGAGTGGAGTGACTAAGGCATAGAGTGGGAGGAGATGAGGACAGAGAGGTGATAGAGACTACATCTGGTAAGGCCTTGTGGGCCACTACAGGGACCTTGGTTTTTACTCTGAGATGGAAGCTGTTGAAGGATTTTAAGCAGAGGGGTGATATGATCCAAACTAGAGGTTAACAGGATTGCTCTGGCTATATTTGGAAAACAGATTGTACAGGGCAAAGGCAGAACAAAGGAGACTAAGGAAGAGGCCACCATAATAATCTAGGTGAGAGATAACGGTGGCTTGCACCAGGGTGGTGGCATAGAAGGTGGGAGGACAGGCTGGACATAATTGCAAATAGTGCTAAGTGCTTTGGGATGGATGAAACAGTATGATGAGAGAAGTTACTACTGGGAGGAGCTAAGGACAGCTTTAGCTAGTGTGACCCAAAAACCTCCCTGAAAAGTGTCATTTAGCTTAGACCAGTCCTGAAGGTTGACAGCGCCACACACAGGGCAAAGAATGAAACCCCTGGCCTCTGCACTGAGTCAGGCCCTCATTCCAACCTCCTCCCCAACAGGTCCAACAGACTCTGGAGGCCCGGGCAGCTGCTGCAGCCACAGTGGTTTCTCCCATGGTGGGTGGCCCTCCTTTTGTGGGCCCAGGTAAGTAAGGAGTGGTGAGGTTAGGCAGCCAAGGGATATCCTGTAGGGTGGTGAAAAGGGATGCCCAGGACTGCCTTCCCACGATCCTCATTTCTCCTTTCCCAACAGTCGGCTTTGGCCCTGCCGATCGGAGTCACCTGGACAGTCCAGAGGCTCGAGAAGCCATGTTCCTGCGACGAGCAGGTAGGTCTGGGCCAGGGAAGCCCACATTTAACCAAGCACTCTATTTCAACTACTTCTGCCTCTCCTCCCCTAAATCACTGCTTTAATCCACGCTCTCCATTTCATCCCTACCCTGATATTATCATCTTCCTAAAGTACAAACCTAATTATGTACTTTGTCCATTTGGCCTTAGTAAAGCTTCACTTGATTATTATAAACCACGCCCTTGGCTATCACTCCCAGTCCCTACCATTTGTTATGTTCCTCTGTAGCATTTAATACTTAATAACAAGCTATACAATTTACTTATTTGTGGTTATTTTCTTTGCTTCCTCTAAAATATTACCTCCATGAGGAGCAGAAGTCTTGGTGCTGGTCATATAAAAAGCATTCCATGCAGTTTGTTGATGGGATGAACAAACCATCAAATAAGCACCAAGCCCCTCACCTGGCTGTCAGTACTGCATTATCACCTGGCCCTTGCAGAGAGAGATCCCATACCCTTCCCAGGAGCCCTTCACATTGCTGGGATGTGCCAGCTCTTGCTGAGGTCCCTCCTCTCCCCTGCTCACTGTCACCCAACTATAATCTTCCAAAACCTATCAACGAAACCAAAACCAAACTAACCAAAATCAACTAAAATCTGTCCTCTCCACATGTCATCTTACTTTCTGTTGTCAAGGTAATCTTTATACACACAATTTTTGTGACATTATTTCCTATGTGTATGAAAAGGGTGTATGTTCTGTAAAGTTCTAGTATAATCTCTATTAGTCAAATTAGTTAATTGTGTTACCTAAGTCCTGATATACTTTTTTATCTGCTATCTGAGTTTTATCATGTCTTAGTCGTTAGTATGGTTTTGATTAAAATGCAAATTTAACCCAGTCACCCTACCCAGCTTCCAACCCCGGTGTGGCTCCCCTGTGCCCTCAGGAGGACATCAATAGTTCAACCAACAAGGCCATGCTTGGATGCCTACTGACCTCATGACATTCTCTTATGATGCTCTCCAACCCCTGACTTCCTCTGTTACAATTATACTAAACTGAAAAGGGAAAAATTTTGTTTACAAATGTTCTCCTTGCCAGAAATATTTCCACTGTTTGCCTAGCCAGCTCCTCACTATCCTTCGGGTCTCAGCTCACAGGTCCCCTTCTCCAAGAAGCCCTCTCAAGTACCTCCGGCTAAGTCAGAAGGCTCCAGTGGGCTCCCACCACTCCTAGTCCTCCTCCTAGTCCTGGTCACCCTGCCTGGGCATTCCCCCACCCCAGCCCTGATCACTGTGAGCTGTCATTCTCTGACAGTGGGTCTGTTCCCTTCTACTCTAGACCAGGAGCTCCCTCAGCCCTTTATCTTTTGATGTGTCCCCAGCATTGCTCAGGAACAGGTCAGGCCCAGAGAAGATCCTCAGTGGTAAATTTTTGCTGAATGAACAAATGAAAAGACCCTTGCGTCTCCCATAAGGCTCCCTAGACTCTTCTCCAGGATTTCTTGGATGCTGAGAGTACCTGCATATACACACACCTTGCCTCAAGCACCCCAGTCCCCCATGACACCCCCCCCATCTCTCTCTCCCACAGCTGTGGCCCCACAGAGGGCCCCTATCCTGCGTCCAGCCTTCGTCCCCCACGTGCTACAGAGAGCAGGTGAGGGGCCAGGGTCATCATCCCTGCTGCATACCCAACCCCCAAGTCCTCCGACTCTGCCACTAACACCCTGACAGATAATGCTCTTTCCTCTGCAGCAGGTGCTCCCCGCCCTCTGGCACTGCGGCCCCCTCACCAGGCCCTCGTGGGCCCCCCTCTGCCTGGGCCTCCTGGACCACCTATGATGCTGCCACCGATGGCTCGGGCCCCAGGGCCACCCCTGAGCTCCATGGCTGCTCTGAGGCCTGCCCTGGTGAGTGTGGGCAGGGAGCTGCCAATCAGAGGTGCAGTGCGTGGGGAGACCCCCGATCCTGCCCTGATGGGCTGTGTTGAAGTCTGCCTTTCCCCTCCCTTTTTGTGCCTCTGCCTTCTCACTTTTCAGCTGTCTCTGTCTTCCCTTATGTCTTTCTTTGGCCGAATCTGTTTTTCTCTTCTTTGTGAGGAAAGTGCAGAGAGAAAAACATACTGTGGGTGTATTTCTGTCTCTATTTTTCCTTTGATGGTACGTTTCTGGGGTTTTTTTTGTCTTGACGTCTTTCTTTGTCCCTATGTCTGTCTCTATTTCTACCTGTGTGTTTCTGTCCCTGTATCTGTCTATGACTAGAGACTCCTTTCTCTGTCTGGGTGTCTTTTGCCTGTTGTCTGGCCCCCAGGTGCTCGTTTTATTGTACAGGATGACAGATGGGAGTAACCGGAGCCTGTGAGGTGGCTCCCCCATCATTCCTACTCCTTGCCCACAGGAAGAGTCAGCAACACCCCGAGAGCTGGGCCTAGGCCTGGGGTTGGGCCTGAAAGAAAAGGAAGAGGCCGTGGTGGCAGCAGCAGCTGGGCTGGAGGAGGCGAGCGCAGCAGTGGCTGTGGGGGCAGGAGGCACCCCAGCTGGCCCTGCAGTCATTGGGCCCAGCCTGCCACTAGCCCTGGCCATGCCTTTGCCTGAGCCCGAGCCCCTGCCCCTCCCGCTGGAAGTTGTACGAGGCCTACTACCCCCGCTGCGCATTCCTGAGCTCCTGTCCCTGCGTCCACGACCCCGGCCCCCACGGCCTGAGCCACCCCCTGGCCTCATGGCTCTTGAGGTAAGCAGGGAACATAACAGTGGGGGGATAGAAAGAACTGGGAGGGCATGCAGGAGCCCCTAGGCTTCCACACACAGAAACACATGTAGTGTTCTATTGATGGAAGGAGGGGGGCCCCAGGAAATTGGAGGAGCTGGGAGGATGTGGGGGAGAGGGAGGCGGGCACGCAGAACCCACACCCAGGAGCACATCCAGTCCTTTAAGTATGGAGAAAGGAGGGCCAGGGAAAAAAGAGAAGTGGGAGAGCCTGAAAGGGCCGGTAGGTCCAGAAGACTCCACCACCAAGCCCTTTGCACCCCATCCCCTTTCCTCTGCAGGTCCCAGAGCCTCTGGGTGAGGACAAGAAGAAAGGAAAGCCAGAGAAATTGAAACGCTGCATTCGCACAGCAGCTGGGAGCAGCTGGGAGGACCCCAGCCTGCTAGAGTGGGATGCAGGTAAGTGGGACAAAGTATAGGGTCGGGCATTGCTCAGCCAGGGACAGGCCAAGCTCTCCTCTTTGGGGCAGACACAGGGGAAGTGAATCAGGTACTGCCTCCTCTCTGCAGGGTAGGCTGTGCTGTCAGCCCACCTCATGGAGGGGTAGACTATGGCCCTGAGGGGCAGGCCCTCGCCCAGCCACTGAACAGAATTTGGTGGAGGGGATTGGCACCTAGGACCTTCTGAGCTCTGCTTTATTCATGAGGTGAAAGAGCATTCCTTTTTCTGCCAACTTCTTACGGAAAAATTTAAACACTGAATTGCACAGTGAATAGCCATATATCCACCACCTAGATTCAGCAGTAAATATTTTGCTATATTCACTTTATCCCTCTATGTGTATGTATGTTTTTTGGAGTTTTTGCTCAATCAGTTGAAGCAAATTGTAAATGAAGTTATCACTTCACTTCTAATTACCTCAGTGTTCATCTCCTAAGAAAAGTGACATTCTCTTTAATATTATAATACTATTAACATATCTAGGATAATAAACAATAATTCTGTATTCATACTCCATTTATATTTCTATTTCCCTAGTTGTCCCCATACTATCTAATTTTTTCCCCTGAACCAGGATACATGCAGTTTTGTCTCTAGAATACTTTTTAATGAGAATGGTCCCCCTCCCACCACTTTGTCTTGTATATAATAGTTTTTTGAAGTGCCCAGCTGGTTGTCTTGTGAAAGATCCCAACCTCTGAGTTTGTCAGATTATTTCTTCCTGGGATGGCCTAACTGTCTTTAATCACCACAGAAGTTGTAGGATAACCATGGTGGTAGCTGAGGAAATGAACCTACCTTGTATCCCAGTCTGTAATTTCTGCCTTTTCTCCTGGGACCAGCTGTCCACCCCAGGCCAGGGCCAGGGCAGGCTGTAGACCCTAGTTCTGTGACTGTGGTCGAGTCACTTAGCCCTTCCAACCCCATTTTCCTCTTCTCCATCAAGGGGATAATAGTGTGTGCCTCATGAGGAAGGGATGCTTTGGGTTTGAGTATGTTCAGTCAAGGCTCAGTTCGAGCCCAGGGGAGTATGCCTGGGAATGGCAGCTGAGGTCAGCCTTGGAGAAGGATCGGGCAGTGTGTTCAGGTTTTAGGGACTCAAGGAATTAGAGTGGGTTTTGCAGAGGAAGTAGAGCTGAGGAAAGATGAAGTCTTTGGTATTAGGGTGACATTGTGGGAGCCAGCGGGTGTCGGAGCCCAGGGGATGTCCATGGGGTAGGTATCCAGACCACCAAGGGATGCTGGGGGCTCAGAGGGGAAACCAAGGCTGAGACAGAATTAGGGGCTTCATCGTGAAAGTGGGTGAGATGGCTCTGGGGTGGGGAAGGGCACTGCAGTTAGGTAAAAGTGAGGATTCTGGAGCCAGACGCCTGTGTTCTTGTCCCGGCTCCGCTGTTATCCATGACTTCATTGTCTCTGTGCCTCACTGTAAAGGTATCTGGCCTGACACATTCAAGCAAATGTGTTAAAGCCTCCTGAGTGCTTAGCAGAGAACCTAGCATGGGATAAATGCTATACAGGTGTTAGCTGTTCTTACTAAGAGAGCTCAGGCAGAGACTGCTGGGGACAGAGAGGGGAGAGGGCTTGGGGGATGCCTCCAGAGAAGGTGGGCTATTTAAATAAGGCAGACACTGGGCCAGCATCCTCTGACCTCCTCTCTCCCAACCACAGATGACTTCCGGATCTTCTGTGGAGATCTGGGCAATGAAGTGAATGATGACATCTTGGCCCGTGCTTTCAGCCGCTTCCCATCCTTCCTTAAGGCTAAGGTGATCCGTGACAAGCGCACGGGCAAGACCAAGGGCTATGGCTTCGTCAGCTTTAAGGACCCCAGTGACTATGTGCGCGCCATGCGTGAGATGAATGGTGGGTGAGGCCTCCCCTAGGGGCAGTGGGTGTGACAGGTATCTGGTCTAAGCCTGACCTTGAACCTTCCATTCCCACAGGGAAGTATGTGGGCTCACGCCCCATCAAGCTGCGCAAAAGCATGTGGAAGGACCGGAACCTGGATGTGGTCCGCAAGAAGCAGAAGGAGAAGAAAAAATTGGGCCTGAGATAGGGTCTGTGGCCAGGCGGCCGCTCCCACCTGGCTGGGTGCTGGCTCCTCCCCACAGCTTTTTTTGGAAAACCCCTAACTATTCACCCACCCATCCTCCCCAAAACCAGTTTCAATAAATTTACTTTCATTTCCATCCCTGACTGGGCTTGGAAGCACAATGTCAGGAGCAGGGCTTTGAAGAGCCTTGGAAGTTTGCTCAAACACGCAGATGCACATTTTCATCTACTGTTAGTCCACTGCATCTTCTTGAAACTTCTTGAGTGCACACTGAGTGCAGCATATTCCACAGAGAAGGAAGTGGATGCTTATGGCAAGGCGGAAGCCAAGCTGAGACTCAGACCCATGGTCTTCTGATTCACTTGTGTTCATAGCACCAAGGTAGAGGACCTCCTGAGCCCTGCCCTTCTGGAGCTCACAGCCTTCCAGGCTTTCATCTGTTCAGCAAACTCTCACTGAGGGCCTGGACAGTGCTGAGGACAGTCGTGAGTGAAACAGTCTTGGCCCTGGTTTCTCAGAGTTCATGATCCAGTGGCAGGTCCATTGATCCAGACGATCAACAGATCTGCAGATCCAGAAGATAGGTCTGATGCCAGACTGACAGCTCAGAGTGGTCAGGGTTGGGATGGGGAGCCCAGGGTGCTGAAGGAACTGGCTACTTCTAAGATCATCTCCTTTTCTTCCTGTGGTTCTCTCCCAGTCTCTGCAGATGTCACCCTCTGGACCTCTGAGACCGTTTTCCAGTTTCTTCACTCTGCCAAACCCCTGCCAGTGTCTCTGGCTATGTCTTTGCATGAGTCTCCTTGAGTGTTTGTTCTGTGAATGTCTCTGTGAGTGCCCCTCTGTTTCTTGTCTATCTGACTGTATTCTCTTTGCATGTGTGGGTCTCTCCCTGGCCTCTCTTTTCCCAGCTCCAAGTTTGTCTCTGCCTTTCTGAAGAAGTATCCATGCAGAACCTTGAACACTAGACTAAGAGCTTATAGACTTGAACCTGAAGGCAGCAGCAAGCCCTGTGAAGCTGAAATCAAGTTCAACCAGGGGACTGACATCACAGATCTACACTTCAGAAAGGGCCCTGAGACAACCATGCTGTAGGATGGAAGGAGGCTGGGGCAGAGACCAAGCAGAGGAGAAAATTGAATGGTTCGAGTGTGGGGAGGATGAAGGTCTCCCAGGGCAATAGCCATCAAACTCCTGGCTTGAGAGGACGCTGGGGAAAACAATGCAAGTCCTCTCAGAGGAGCTGGTCACCCAGGAGAAGTGTCAGATTTCCTCTCTTCCTGCCTTCCTCCCTTCCTGCCCCATCTCTGACGTCACATTTTCCAGTCTGGTTAGGAGGGTGAGGGCCCCCTTCCCTGACAGGAAGTGCCCTTAAGCCCCCTGCCACCTGGGCTGGACCACCTAGCCCCAGAACCCAAAAATCCCACCCCCACATCGCTAGCCTTCCTTACCCCAACCCCCTTCTGCTTACTGCAACCACAGGGGCAAGGGAGGAGATGGGACGAAAATGATCACAAAAAGGAGTGTGTATTTAAGTCCTTAGGACAGGGAGAGAAAGGTCAGTGGCAGGGTTGAGACACATGGACAGAGATGGAAGGGATGTAGCCAGCAGAGATGGAGAGAGGTAAGAACTATGGGCCAGAGGCAGTCCAATGGGAAGGGAGAAGGGAGGAACCCCGAAGAAAAATGGAGACAAATAAGGAGATAGATGGAGAGGGACTGAGACCTAGGAAAGACTAGGTGACAAGGCCTCACTGGAGTCAGGCCTAGTGCAACAGACACAAGCCAGAGGCCCCAACCCAAGGCAGAGAAGCAGGAGAGAGAGGACAGGCCAGCTTCAGGCAGAGGAGGCCCAGGGCCTGGTGGGGTACAGCAGGTCAAGACACCCTTCAGGCCCCTGGGTAGATGGACAGTGGGACCAGTGAGGGTTCAGTCTCCACCTGCCCCCACCCACTGTTTAACCTGGTAAGTGGTTTTCCCTCCTGAGGTCCAGTTACTCTTCTGTAACAGGGATAGAAGAGCAGTGCCCACACCCCCACTCCTCCCAGCCCCAGAATGACAAATGGTTGGTGATCAAGCTGGGTGAATATTGGAAAATGCCCGTATTAAAGAGGATATTTTTAATGCTAAATATTTGGTCACTAGTACAGCAGGATGGGCACAAGCACAGGCTCTGAAGCCAAGCTACCTAGGTTTAGGTGTGCCATATTTAGGAAATAAAAAGACAGGATGTCTAGTTTTGTTTGAACTTCAGATAACATAGTTTTTTAGTACATGTCCCAAATATTGCATATGTGTATGTTGCATATATACATTTTTTCCTGAATAATTTGGAGCAAATTATCGACATAACACTTCACCCCTAAATATCTCAGTGTTTGTTTTCTTATAGAGACATCTGTTACACCATACATCTAAGAGAATTCCATTCTCGTATTCACTTCATGCTCAAATTTCTCCATTTGTTCCAAGGGAAGGGCACAGAATCTGGATTTAAAAAGAAGTGAGAGGTCTTTATTTCTAAATAAAAGCCTGTACCTTGCTCTCCTAAAAAAAAAAGTGAGAGGAGCCTCAGTTTCCCCTTGCACAAAATGGGGATAAGACCAGTACCTACCTCAAAAGGAGTCAAGGAAGGCCCACTGCACACCTGGTGGCCTGCAGAGCCCTCAATAAATGTCAACTAAGTATATTACTGTTACTGTTTACGTGGTGGTTCTTGCCATCGTGAAAACGGAGCAGCCCCAGAAAATTCTTCTCAAAGTCCTCAGAAGGGGGAACTCAGCCTGGTCGGAGACCCCAGGCGGCCTCCCCCAACCCGCTGTATCCCCCACCATAACCTCCACAGTCCCCCTGCAGATTGTGACGTCGGCGGACCCGGGGTCTGGCCGGAAATCCCCCTTCCTGTTGCAGATAAGCCGGTTGCAGCCCAACTGACCCCAGACCCTTCTCCCCCACCATCCCCCATGTCGCCGGATCAAGTCCCCAAGACGGACAACCTGTCCAACAAGCCCCGCACTGCGCCCCCATCACCCCGTACACACTCCTCCTTACCCTGGTCTTACCAGCCAGCCGCTCTTCAGGCTCCTGTCCCAGTCCAAGCCACCCCTTGCAGCAAGGCAGCCGCAGCTACCAGGAGGCAGGCGGCCATCCCTGAGGGGGTGGGGGGACGGCTCAGCCCCGCCCCGGCCCCTGCAACTCGACCCCATCTTCGACCCCCAGCTCTGACGTCTCGGAAAATTCCCCCCTGCCCAGGCCCCCGGGGGAGGGGGTACATAGTATGAAATGGGGCTGAGACCCCCGACTGGGGGCAGAGGAACCCTCCAGAGGTGAGCCATGAACTGGGGACTGGATATCTGGGGACCTGGGCTCCTGGGTCTGGGTGAGGAGAGGGCTAAGATCCCTCACTCCTGGTCTGAGAGAAAAGGACACTGGGAGGCCAAGATTGGGGAAGGAGAGAGCAGAGGCCTGGGCTCTTGGGTCTGAGGAAAGCAAGGACTCAGCATCCCTAAGTGTCCCCAGCTTACCCATTGCCCTTTTCCCCCCACCCCGCCTCAGAACATTCACAGCCATCATCCATGGACTTGTGGAACTGGGATGAAGCATCACCACAGGAAGTGCCCCTGGGGACCAGGCTGCCAGGGCTGGGTAGGCTGCTGGGGCTGAGTCAGTGTGGGTGGGAAGGTACCTGGGTGCGGGCGTCTGCTGACCCCAACCGGCCCTAACCTCCTCAATGCCTGCAGAAGGAGCTGAACTCGGCTTCTATTTCCCTGAACTGGCCCTCCAAGGGGACACGCTGACAGCGGGGACACACTGGAAAGGTGGCTGTGGGCTGGGACCGCTGGGCCCTGGGGAAGAAGGTGAGGGGCTGGGCTCCCGGGTCTAAGGGTGGAAGGGGCCTGCCTGGACTCCCGGAGGAACGGAGAGAGGGTGGGGGCCTGAACTCCGGAAGTTGAAAGACCTAGAAAGGTTGAGAGGTCCGGAGTCCTAGGTCTGAGTGAGGAGGCCATGAGTAATAACTCAGTCCCTGACGAACTACTGAAATGAGTGGTCGAGGGGCGTTTCTCGTCATTGCTCACACCCTTCCGTGAACTCAGCTACATCCTCATCCGTCGCAGGGCTCCCAAGGCTGGACGAGGGCTCCACGTTACCGCACACAGAGGCTCCACGGGGGGCGGGTGAGTGTGTGCGGAGAGACGGCCGGATGGGGGAGAGTCGGGGGAGACTGGGGTCCTCCACCGTGGCTAGAGGGTTAGACTCCTCGGTCTTTGAAGGGGAACGGGGTTCAGACGGGGGACGCCTGTGTCCTCAGAGTGGCAGGGACTAGGTGGGGGAGCCGGAGCTGAGAGTTTATACTCCTGGAACCCCCGAGAGGGCCCGGGACCGGGACACCTGGGCTCCCCTCACCTGGGATCGGTTCCTCCTCACAGAGCCCGCCCCTCAGGCTTTTCAGTGGTCTGGGGATTGGACAGACCTGGAGCGCACTGGCTCGGGCACCTGGAGCAGCGTCTCGCAGGCCCTGGGCCCCGCCCCGGCCGGCCTGGGCCACGCCTCCTTCGCTGGTTCTGAAGGGGCAGAGGGCCAGAACGTCACCACCTCGGCAAGGGGGGCCAGCTCGTGGTGGCGCGCCCCGGCCGCCGCCAGCTCCACCAGCTGGGACTGTTCTGTTGGCCCCGACCGCGCCACCTACTGGAGCAAGGGACTCGGCGAGCAGCCGCGCGCGAGCTCTGCCATTTCGTGGGGACCGCCCTCGGGCGCCGACTATACCACCTCCTGGGACTCGAAGCTGCTGACGGACTGCACCACCTCTTCGAAGGGGCACCTGAGCTCAGATCTCACCACCCTCTCCGAACTGAGCCAGGAGCCGGATCGCGGAGTCTTGTCTCGTTGTTACCCGAAAACTAACCACAGAGGTGAGAAGTCCACGAGACCACAGCGTCTGTGAGGCGGGGCCTGGGCGCCTAGGGGGGCGGGACCCGGGAAATTGGCAGTGAGGGGGCAGGGCTTAGACACATCAGATCGAGAGGAGGGGGCGTTGCCTACATTCCTGGTTCCTGAGAGAGATTAAAACACTGGTAGTGTTCTAGCGGGCAAGGGATGAGGACCTAACCTCCTGGGTTAGGTGAGAGGAAAGAGATGACGGTCTGGATGGTCCCCGAGGGCGACTCTTGGGTCCCTTATATGGAGGGATGCGGACTCGTTGGTCCCCGAGGAGAAAGGGATCCAGACTCCTGGGACCAGAGTCGGGAAGACCTGGACCCTTGGACCTTCGAGCTGAGGAAGCCGGGACTCCTGGGTCACCGAAGCGATACGGTCTGGAGCCAGGAAGCCTGCGTGTTCACCTGCCTCCACTCCGCAGGTCCTATTCAGCTGTGGCAGTTCCTCCTGGAGCTGCTCCAAGACGGGGCGCGCAGCAGCTGTATCCGCTGGACTGGCAACAGCCGCGAGTTCCAGCTGTGCAACCCCAAAGAGGTGGGGCAGTTTCCCAGACCCGCCAAGTCCCTCCCTGGTCTCCCCTTGTTCAACCTAGCCCGGCCACGTACTTTGCTTACTAGTTGGCCCCGCTGCCAGCCTCGCTCGACCCCTCCGGGGTTCCTGGGAGTAACTCCGGTCCTGACTCCACCCGAACCTGCCCCCCGCCCCGTTGTCCATTCCAAGCTCCGCCCTCTCCCAACCTCTCGGACTAAGCGTGGCCTCCTCCCTAGGTGGCGCGGCTGTGGGGCGAGCGTAAGAGGAAGCCCGGCATGAATTATGAGAAGCTGAGCCGAGGCCTGCGCTACTACTACCGCCGCGACATCGTGCTCAAGAGCGGTGGGCGAAAGTACACTTACCGCTTTGGGGGCCGCGTGCCCGGCCTTGCCTATCTGGACCATAGGGGAAGCGGAGAGGGAGCAGCGACCCAATAAAAATATCCCGTTAAACTTCATCGCGCGTGCTGTCTGCATCCTTCCCACTAATACTGAGTAGACCCACTAGGGAGCCTAAGTAAGTGTGTGCCACCACACCCACATTCCCCCTACCTGTGTGATCCCAGACAGACGCAGGCCCTTAAGGGACCTTCTATGTGTGATGGACATTCAAAGGAATCAAACTGTCCCCATAAGGGCCTACTGGGGGCCTGCTCTATGCTGGAACTTGTAAAGGAATCAGACCCAATCACTAACTTTCAAGCTTACCTACCATGTGCCTCTTGGAGAAAGGATTCAGACTCCAAAAAGGGCTTACTGTGTGCCCTCCCAGTGCTTGCCCCCCAAAACCACCTATTGTTTCCCCAGTTCAAGCTGGGGGACATAGAACTCAGACCTACACCTCAAGGAGAATCTACCCCATTCTGGAAACCATTGAGCCCCTAAAGAGATCCTACTGAGTGATCATCCTATGCAATTCAACAGGGACAAAGACAACTAGGACCAGCCCAGTGGGGACACAGGCGCATCACCAGACAGGGACAGCCCAGAGTGGTCATGGCTGGGATGGAGAAACTCCAAGGGGTTAAGGGGGCCAAAAAGGAGGGATCTGACCTAGCCTGGGGCAGTGTGGGTCAGGGAAGGCTTTGTGGAGGAGAAAACAGCTGATTTAAGAAGTCAGGTAGGCAAAGAATATTATAGACAGAAGAAACAGCATGAGCAAAGGCTTAGAGGTAGATCTCACAGTGCTAACCAATGAACTGAAATATCAGTGAGGCTGGAGAGGGGACCATGGACCATTCACAAAGGATTGTGGGCCACTGTGAGGAGCCTGGACTTTGTCCCAAGGGCACAGGGGAGCCATGGAGCAGTTAGGCAGGGGAGAGATTTAGGATTTAGGAAGATCTCATTGAAGGGGATGAATGTAGTCGTGTAAACACATAGTTCTGCAAATAGAATGCTGATGAAAACAGAATGTGTAAGAGGCCTCTGACCCACTAGGCCTGGACACTGCACCCAACACAGTATGTGGGAAGCTTCGGAGGCCAGACTGAGGGGAGGAATGAAAGCAGTTCTCTTTCACAGCTCCTTCCAGTCCCCAGGAGCACCTTTATTCACACAAGAAATTCATTCAACAAATATTTATAGAGCTTTTCCTATGTGCCAGGCACTGTTTTAAGGGCCAGACGTACATTGGTAAATAATACAAAAATTGCTCCTTTATGATGCTTCCATTATATTGAGGGAGACAAACAGAGATAAACACAATAAAAGGAAGGCTTTATGGTATGTGAGAAAAGTATTATGGAAAAATAAAGTAGGGAAGGGAGATAGAACTGACAAGATGCCAATTTTAAATATTGGTCTGAGAAAGTGACATTGAAGCAAAGACCTGAGGGAGGTAAGGGTAGAGCATTCCACTTAAAGCATTCAGGGAAGAGCATTCCAGGCCAAGGTGACAGCAAGTGCAAAGGCCCTTGGAGGAAGCCAGCTTGTATGTTTGAGGAACTGCAAGAGGCCAGTGTGGCTGGAGCAGTAGGAATAAAGAGAAGAGAGATAACAGATATGGATATAAAGGAAGCCAAAGTGTGTAGGTCATTTGTGAGGACTTTGGCCTAAGGCTAAGAGAGAGAGAGTCAGACCAGAGGGGAGGGTTCTAGGCCAAAGAAAGGAAGTGATCTCACTGAGGTGTTTAACAGGATCTGGCTGAGCCTAGTGGCTGTGGAGGACAACCGGTAAGCCAGGGGCCAAGGCAGTGGGCTACTGCAATAGTCCAGGCTGGAGATGCAGGGGTGGCTTGAACCAAATGTGGCAGAAGATTCTAGATATATTGCTAAGGCAGGGCCAACAAGATTTCTTGATAGATCAGCTATGGGATATGAGAGAAAAATAGGAGTTAAGGACAACTCTGACCAGAACAAGTTGCCATTTTCCAAGATGAACCAATTTCTGCCAGACACTTCACAGACCCAGGCTTTAACTCTTAAACCCCTCCTCTACAAGTGACATTTGACAAATGACCCTGGGAGAAAGACTGGTTCGCTTTCAATCCCGCATCAATTGACCTCAGTAATAACGATAAAGGTAGGGAATTTTGTGTTTTGATTATCGATGCATACCCAACTCTTATAGAAGTACCCCGCATAGTATAAGCGTTCAATAAATACTTCTTGCATGAATAAGAGCACTTCGCCGGGTCATTTTTCCAAGGCCCACTTTCTACCTATCCCCAGGACCCAGAACTCCTTTCTCCAGAAACAGACAGGGAGGTGATAAGAACCCGTAACTTGACTCCTCTAAGCCCCAGCTCTGAGCCCTTCGAGACGCCACACAAACTTACTATTGGGCTGGGGGTGATGATGAACAGGCTTTCAGCCCAATAGGAAGTCTGAGGTCACATGGATGGGTGTGGCCTTAATGGCTTCTGGGACCTGCTTCTG
The DNA here is from genome assembly GCA_032199065.1 of Smutsia gigantea. Taxonomy (NCBI): domain Eukaryota; kingdom Metazoa; phylum Chordata; class Mammalia; order Pholidota; family Manidae; genus Smutsia; species Smutsia gigantea. The sequence continues at coordinate 40,183 of JAVSCE010013177.1, read as the reverse complement.
TGCGCCCTCTAGCCGCGCGGAAGACTCCACTACATCCCGCCTTCGCCCGGCTTCCGGCCGGTCTTAATTCCGCTTCCTGTCCGACCCTGGCGTCTTTGCTGAGGGTCACATTGAGCTGCCAGCTGCATCGGGGTGTTTTTAGGTGAGTGTCTTGGGCTGGGGAACCTAGGACCCCATCCTGGGGACTGAGGGACCGGGTCCTAGCTTCCCTGAGAACGAGGGGAGGTTTCCGGCCCGCGGCGTCCGGCCTCCCCGGGCCCTGGGGGTCCTGTTTTATTAATAGTCGTAGCTAACGATTAGTTCCTCCTCATTTCCGAGCAATTTATATTAATTGACTTAATCCTCCTAACAGTCCTATGCTGTCGGCCCTGTTATTATCCCTTTTTGACAGTTAGGCAACTGAGGCTCAGAGATAAGCTACTTAGCCAGCGACCAGGATTTGGACTCAGTCATTTGGACCGCTGTGCTCTTAATCACCAGGCCGCCGGCCTGGCCCTCTGGGACGTTGGAGGGACTGTAGCGCCATCCCCGATCCACCCTCACTCCCAGATGGCGGGTCCAGATCCAAAACAACTCCTCGGATCTTATCTTTGTCCCAGCGGCTGGTGTTCTACGTCCCCTTCCCCACGTCCTTCTCCCCTCCCGGACGACTGTGCTTTGGTGGCCCAGATCTCTACCACCACCTTGGGTCGCTTGATTTAACACTGGCCAGCTCACCTCTGTGTAACCCTACGACTCCTCGAATTCTCCAGAATAGAGACAGTTGTCTCAGATTCTCTGGTGAAAACTGTGTATCACCTAAGAGACGTTATAACAGAGGTTTTAAATCCTAGGTCCGCAGAATCAATAGACTTAAAGGGGTTCTAGTACTTGAATGGGGGGAGAATTGCACCTATATATTCACTAATCTCTAATTGAAATGTCCTTCAGTTAGGAATGGAAGCAGCAATCTTAGTATTAGCATCTGTAAGTTTGTCAGCCATCAAAATCACCGGTCATCTTCTGTCGCATGGTTGAAAATGTCACAAAATATTGTTCTCATTCATGATCACTTCAAAATTGTGATAGTTAATCAATTCTCAGCTAAGTATAACTTGTTTTTGTGATCCATGCAATTTTTTAAATTAAAATGTCGTTAATATACAATCTTATGTTGTTTTCAAATGTACATCACAGTGTCAACAGCCCCTGTGATCAACTTATATTGTGATTGCAAATTATTATGCCCTTTTATCCCCCTCTCCTCCCCCCTTTACCCACCCCAACCTATGCAATTTTTAATGCCTTTAGACGTACTCTGAAAAAGGGCTCATTAGATCCCTGAGGGGAGTTCATGGCACCAAAGAGATGAAGAACCTCTGCACTGTAGGTTGTATTGGTGACTGACTGCAGTTCCACCATGTGTATGCTGTATGACTTGGGAAGTCACTTAGGCATCCTGTTCCGTGTCTATGAAATAGTGATAGTAATAGCTCCCACCTTACAGAGCTGCTGTAGGAGTGAAGTGTGTAAGGCAGTGCCTGGCAGGCAGTAAGCATTTAGTGAATGTTATCCAATGTTATTTCAGGACATATAAGGCCTAATTGTACTAAGGAGTTGTCCCCACCCAACCCCCCCAAAAAATTTTCCTGTGACTTCTCCACTTAGAGGTGTATGGGATTTGCTGCACCCTTCACCTCTGTGTGTATGTTGAGAGGGAGAGGGTGGTGGCTCGTTCACACCAGCCCCATTCTTCTGTGTCTGGGCCTCCAGTGGGCCGGGTGGACTGATATCCCCATGCTGAGGCCCCCTGGAGCCCCTGCCAACATGCACTCTCTTTGTCTGCAGGAGTCAACACAATGGCAGAAGACATCAAGACCAAAATTAAGAACTACAAGACTGCCCCTTTCGACAGCCGCTTCCCCAACCAGAACCAGACCAGGAACTGCTGGCAGAACTACCTGGGTAAGCAGGGCATTGTTGTGGGGTTGGGGCATGGGGGAGATACAGACCTCTTCTGGTCCCAGGCCTCAGACTGCTCACCTCTTGCCTCCTCCTAGGGGACTTATACGTCCCAAGCCTTTTCTCTTTTACTCTGGACATCCTGCCTTGCAAGGCGTATATCCCTCGTCATCAGCTGTGTTCAAGATCTGGTCTTGGGTCATGAACTTTGGATCCTATAATGATTTTTTTTTTAAGATGTGTGTGTGTATGGGTGAAACACAACATACATACATACAGGAAACACACAAAACAATGTACAGCTAAATGAATAATTCTAAAGTAAATCCCTCTATGTAACTATAACCTGGATAGATAGAAAACTAGATGCTACCAGCACTCTGAGCTCATCTGCCTACTGCACACACTGTCTTGAACACAACACCCTACTTTCCCCACTAGAGATAAACCCTACCAACTTAGGGCAAGTCACCTTTTGATTTTATCACCTCATTTAGGTTCGCTTCTCTGTGAACTTTAGAAATACTGTCCATATTCTCTTGTGTTTAGGTTTCTTCACTCAACGGTTTTGAAGATGGATCCATGCTAGGGCGTGTAGTCGGCTCATTCTCCTGGCTGTACAGTTTTCCACAGTTTATTCATGGACACTTGTGTGGTTTTTAGTTTGGGGCTCTTAACGAATGATGCTCCTATAAACAGTCTTAAAAATGTAATTTGATGTTCATGTTAGTGCTTTTTTATATAGGGAATGTGCCCAGGAGTGGAATGCCTGGGGTAATTTTTTTTTTAATTAATTGCCTACTTTTAAAAAGCAGATAATTCCCCTCCTGTCTTCTCTAGGATGCCAGCATCTTAGCATCAGGACCATCTTCCTCTTCTCTGGCCCTGGTTCTGGACTTCCATAATCCCCACACATGCCCTCATGTTGCCCCATCATTCCTGACACGAGAATTTTCAAGTTGGACAGTAGTTCTGTGGAGGTTACCGAATGAGTTTAATGAGGTGTGTCTAGCCCTTTTTAGTCCACTTGTAAGAGTAGGTATTCTTTGCAAAACTTGTTTTACAGTGCGGGTATGTGTGTATGTAACTAGTTGCTTGTGAAGGAAGAAGTATATCGGTGAGCTGATCGAAAATATGTTCTAGCCCTTGGTCTGGGCTGACCTGAATCCCTTTCTTAACAGATTTCCACCGCTGTGAGAAGGCAATGACTGCTAAAGGGGGTGATGTCTCCATGTGCGAATGGTACCGGCGGGTGTACAAGTCCCTCTGCCCTTTATCCTGGGTATGTGCCTCCCTACTGGGGCCCTGGGGGCACTGGGGTGGGGTCTTAGCTGAGGGGAGTGTGGTGACCCTGTGGGAGGTCATTCGCCAGAAGCAGAGGAAGGGCAGGGCATCACACTGTCCATGGGGCTCAGACTTCTTCTTCCTAGAATTGCCTTCCTTTCCTCCTTTCACCGAAACTCAACCACTGGGGCTCTCAGCCAAGGCAACTAGGGCCATGGCCCTGCTAGACCATCTCGCTCGCTCCTACATACTCAGTACCAGGTCCCTGTCCCTGTGGAGCTGATGATCTTATGCAATTCTGTCCTTTTTTATTACAAACATTTTCAAATATACAAAAAAGTAGAGTAATTCAGTGACCTCCAAATATGCCCATTACCCAAATTGAATAATTTCAAGACTTTTCCTCGTTTCCTTCATCTGTCTCTTTTTCTTCTTTGCTGAAACATTCTGAAGCAAATCCCAGGTGTCATTTTCCCCCTCCCTACTCCACTAGGCATCTCCACAAACTACGGACACAGTAAAGCAGTCCTTTTAGACCTTTTGTCACCATTTAATACTCTCTGCCATGCCCTTTTTGGACATAAAGAATTTTATGTTTAACATTATTCTATTTCATTTAATCAGAGACCCCACTGACTGCAAGGAATATTGAGAGATGTTTGGATCTTTTTTAGAACATTGAAAATGAATGTAAAAAGCATGTTAATTTCAGTAATGTTAAATGAAAAAAAAATGTGTCTTAGAATCAAAATATAATACTATTGCAGAAGTAACAGTGCTCATTTAAAGAAGACAAATGTGAGCAGGCCAGTAAAATAAAAAGTAGAAGCCCTCTGTGCTCCCCAGTCCCTCTCCCCTGAGGTAGTTACTATTAACCCGTTCCCTTTTCTCTATATAAATTTATCCTACATAAGCTGGTAGAACTCTGTGCATGGATGTGTATAGTCTGTTCTGTGACCTGCCTTGAGTTATCAGTGTATTTTGGGGCCTTTTTTTATGACAATGCATATAGATCTGCCTTTTTTGTTATAACTTACAGATGCTTTTATTTACCTAGTCCCCTTTTGATGGAAATTATGTTCTAATTTTTCAGTATTTTAAGCATCCTTGATGTACATCTTTGGGGCTTATTTCAAATTGCCTAATGCACTTCTCAGCTTGCTTGGTTTTCCTCCACCTCTCTGGTCACACTGTCTCAAGTGTTTTTGAGTACCTTGTGCCCTCCCAGGGTTTCTCCTTGTCCCTGGGTGACCTGGGGTAACATGATGGTGTGGCTCTGTAACATCCTTCCTTTAGCCTCAGGGCCTGCATGGTGTGCATGCTGGACAGGATTCCAGAAACGTGCTTCCAGGCCTGGTGCTGCCCCACACCCTAGTCTCTGGGACCTGGGCCTGCACGTACCTGGGGAGGAGCATCAGATTGGGTGGTTCCTGCCCTCAGGTGCCTGCTGTGCCTGCCCTGTTAGGGCTGGATATAAATGTACCCTGTCCAGGCCCTTATGCCCAGCTGCCCTGGCCTCTTTATTCCAAAAGCTTGGTGAAGTAAAAATAGGTATTTCTTTTGCTATTTTTGTTTTTTATAAGCAGTATGTTCACGCCACAGAAACTTTTAAAAATAGAGGAAGAGGCAGAAAGATCTTCCTTCTCCTGATCTTGCTGACAGTATTGTAGTAGCTTCAAGGTGTTCCCTGTGTATTTTCTAAAATTCGTCTCTAATCCTAGTGTGTGTATTTTGGGAGAGGTGGGGGTAGGATACCAGCACTTTTCTTATATGTGTTGAAAATATTCTTCCCAAGCATCTTTTATTTTCCAGTTGAAAAAAATCTTTAGTTTCTCAAGACAGAGAAACCATTGAATGAGAGATTCACACAGAACTGTGGACTGTAGACAGAACAAGTCCAGATAAAGGAATCCAGTTCTAGCTATCCATCCCCACTCAAGGCATCAAAGAAACATAGCTTATAGAAGCAAAAGAGAAATCCCGGTTTTTACCTTGCAGTCTGGTGCAAGAATCACAAAGATTCACCATGCTAAGTGTTCACAGTTGTATAAATTGGTCCTTTTTTTTTTTTTACAAACTAGTTTAATAAAGCAAAGTACATACTTGAGGAGGGAGTGCAGATGTGCTTCAGAGGTGAGCAGCAGGGTTGGGGGGTTTCCATTGGGCGGTCTTATAGCTAGAGTTAAGCACAGGTGGAATATTCATCAGGTTTGGTGGGGGTTTTTTTTTTTTTAATAGGGGATTTCTGGGCACTAGGGTGACACCCTCTTTTTGTCAGTCGGCCTCAGAACTGTCATGTTGCCAAGGGCTGTGACTTTTAGTATGCTAATGAGTGTATACTGTACTTTGAGTTGAAGTCAGGGTCAACTCCTCCCTGTTGGAACTAGTCAGTTTTGGCAGCTCTGGTATCTATACCCTTCCTCCCCACATCCCATGAAAACAGTTTACATAGAATGCTTAGAATATGAATAAGCATCTGACTGAATGTAAACACCGGCCAAAGTCCCCAACCCCCTCCCTGCTCATTGTCTCGCTATCCACCTACTATAACATTTCTGTCCTCAAGGAATGTGGACCCTTGAAAATGGGTGTCATCATTCTTCTGTAGCTACTTCCTGCTGAGGAGGGGCATTGACCCTCCCTATGGATCCCAGCAGTCCCTTGCTGTCTTAGGGAGAGGAGGACTCAGAGTTGTCTCAGCAGTGGCCAAGGTGGACAAGTGCGCATAGAAGGAGGATGCAGTGAGGTTATGGGGTTGCTGATGTGTGTCTTCATCAGTGTGGTGGGTGGGTTGAAATCCCAACATCTGTAGTTGGATTTTCTATAATCTGAAGGAAACAAACTTGACAAGATTAAGAATGCATGGCCCAAATCTGAGAACTAGTAATAATAGGACCCCAATTGAAATGATGGGAGAAAATTGGAAGTGTGTGGAGAGTCATAGCCAGATATTTTAAGGAAACAGAATTTAGGATCTAGTCCATTTCGCAATGACCAATACTAGAATTTAATACCCATAAGGGTGTACTATTGAAGTACAATTCTTCTCTCTCTAAAATCGCCCTCATTTTTATTAGGGGTAACCATCCTAAGACTAATTTGTCTGTTAAGTAAGATCAGCTTCAAAACATTTGGCCTGATTATTTACATAAGTACAACAGCCATTGGTCACACAGGCATTTTTAAATGTGCTTTGCTAGAACTCTTCATAAGGAATTTCAGATTGAACTCAAAGGCTTCCTATGGTCAGGGAAGCCAAGCCAGGGACTTGCCATCAGGTTTCACCTGCAGTACCTATAGATTTGGGTGAATTCCTCTCTTCTCGAGGTCCCCAAGATATTCTGAGTTTCCTGCACTTGCTAGGAAGTGACCTTCCTTATTTACCTGGTAAGGCTGCTGAGAACCCTGTAAGCAAGGTACCAGGCCAATTCTTCCAAAGGACTTTATTGGCTCCATAAAGTCAACCTTAGATTCTTAAAGCTGTCTGACCATATCTGAGTCTATGCATGTCTCTCAAATACAACATTTCAGTCAAAGCCTTGGTAATATAAACAGTGTTTTCAATTATGTCCTGTCACAAGGAGAACATCTTCTTATTGAACTTACGTAAATAAATACACTGCCATAATACAAAAATACTGAATTTCCAAATGCTGGAGGAGTCAGGTAGAGAAAGACAAATATTCCACTTCTACTTAAAAAGGTATCATTTACTAAACTGCTGTAAGTTAGCTTAAGAGAAAAAGTTTAAAAACAAGCATGTTTCTAAAAATATCCGGAATATTTGAAATGAAAATTCATAAAAATTAAAATCATCCTCCTCAGTTTATTCAGTCTTACATAATTTTTGTTCTCCTTGAAACCAGTTTTTCTACTAGTTCCAGAGTAAAACATTAACTATCTATAAATGACGAAAGACTTAAAAATGGTGATGGTTAAATATCTGAAGAGAGTTCATTGTAAGGCAATTGACAAGGACATTTTGTTATTCCTGTAACATTAACAATTCAATAAAGTTCAGCATCATTCATTGGACAGTGCTTCCCAGGTAATTTTGTATATCAAATTAATAAGCTGAATTAGCTAAATGTAGTTCTCCTTTACAAGGAGAAAAATCCTCTGACATGTTTCAGTGGCCCTCGGGAAAATCTCAGAGTTAACTAGAAGTAAAAGGACTTTATTTATAATTTGATTTGGGTAAGTTGTCACAATTATCAAGAGGTTTTAAGACAGTTTCATAAATAAGACTATAGGTCACCATGAAACAATACTTATCCATTTAACCAAAGTGACAGTAAAAGATTTTAAAGGCAAATACAGAAGGTTATATAGTTGTTAGCAAAGCTTAGCTCTTTTAATATTAAGATTTCATTTTCTTGAGTACTCAAAAACCTGATTCAGACAACATGAAGCACAAGAAATTATTCTGATAAAACAATTAGAAAAACCCTTCAAAATTTCTTAATATTAGCAGACCAATAGTTCAAGAAAACTTTTTACAGAGAACAAAATTCTAATCTTGCTGTGTACTTGATATCAAAAGTCATTTACTTCAATCTCCCATAGCATGACCACATTAAATTCATTTTCCACAAACCTTCTGCAGCTTTCTTTTTACATTTAGAATTTTCCCTCTTTAAATAACCAGCTGTACTTTAGGAAACTATTACCTTTTCCCTCAAATGCGCATTTCCATTTCTCACACCTTTTCTTACTGAAACATACATTTTTCTCACATGCAGGCATGTTTCTTTTATTATTTCAAGAAGTCTTAATTAGAAATTAAAACCCTTAGAAACTTCAGTTCTCAGTGAAAACTAAGAAGTAAGCAATTGTAAACTGTTACAGTAGCTGTTTTTAGATTTGCAAATTTATGAATACATAATTCTAGAAACATGAGCTTCTTAATAATACAGTCTTTCAGTAAGCACAAAATATGTTTACTAATAGAGCCAAATTTGTTTTTAATTTCTCTGTAATAAGGAAGCCAAAAGTAGATAAACCTATATTCAGTAATGTTTCATTATTTTATCTTATTCAAAATGACCTAATTCGTTAACTTGACTCATTACTTAACTTAGCGAAACTTTAAGGTTTCAGGTTACCAGAAAGATTTTCAAGCTATTTTTAGGTATCATACCGTAACACATAATTATTGTTAAAAAATTTATCCATTATTTCACTTGTTTAACAACCATGTTAGATTACCATAAAGGCTTCATTAAACATCAGAGTCCGCCATTCTCCCAGACCTCTCTTTTTTTTTTGAGGGAGAGATATTTAACAGATAACATCAACTTAAATGACTAAGTAAACCTAGGCAGAATAAAACTTTTATTTTAATGCTGATAACCATAAAGACATGTCTATTTTAATTAAATTAGCATTAATGCTAAATATTTTCTATCAGAATTTCTGAAACTTTTGGAATGCCCAACTTTTACTAATGCTTGGCTTTAAACCAGTTAATTTTTAACAATACCACCAGACAAAGAAACTGATACAAATATTTTCTAGTTACTAATATCCAGTTGCAGAATGGTGGTGTAATTAAGGGTCTCATTTGGGGGCCATTTTTCTCTGCTTGGCAGTTTGTATTGAGGCCAAGCAATGTTATAGAAGGAAATCAGCTTCTTTCTTTTTAACCGATCTAATTTAAAAGTCTCTCCAATTTTTAAGAATACACCTTAAGAGCAAGTAGTTTAGGGTTCAATTTAGGGCCAGGCTAAGACCTCCCAATTTTTGATGATGTACCCTAATGGGGAGTCAGCCAGAAGGGAGGAGGTGTCACTCACACCTAAGTCAGGACCTGAAAGGAGAAAAGAGTTTCCCACTACCACCAGGGGGAACCAGGCATCCCTAATTCCCAAGGGGCTAGGGGTTATCCAGGTGGCCCCAGAAACCCAAAAGAACCTTTGGGCACAGGTCAAGTGAGGCATCCTTTCACACCTGGCCCTATACCAGGTGTGCACAGGAGGTCCTGTAGCCCAGCTGAGCATGCATAGGCATCCCTGTGGCTCAACTCCACCCCTGGCTGCAGCCCCAGGAACAGGAGTTAGGGGATAAGGGGTCAGGGCCCTGAAGTCCAGGGTAGACTCTTCCTGACTGAGCATCCTGATAACCTTTCAGTGGCCCTGAGGGGAGACGAACCACCTCAATGTAGTGACATCGAATTAGATGGGTTATAAGATTTACCCAAAGGCCAAGGTCTTGCCCTTGGCTGTCTTATATGTGTCCCCATCATCACTTAAATTCTAGACCACCCTGGCTGGCATAGAGAGACCCAACAGCCTGCCCTTCCCAGAGGGGAGGGTGATAGGCATGAAAGGCAGAGAACAAGGCCGTAGAAGTTGGGAGTCCAGATGTGAATGAAGAGGCAAGAGACATAGGTGTGCAGACAGGGAGATAGACCATGGAAATGGGAGGAAGAAGTGTTTTGAGTCACAGAGGAGGCGTTCGGGAGCACCATGAGTGGAGGACCTGGAGCTGAGGAAGCCAAGACTACACTGCAGGGAGAATGTGCCGCAGGGTGGGGTGGACGGTTTTGCTTCACAGTGTACCTTGATGCGCGGACATTGTCTTGAGGTTGGCAGGTGGCCTAGAGTCAATCTGTTTCATAACCAACTTGCCTTTACACAGGAGACTTACAGTAGTTGGCAGCCACCCTAGTGAGACAGGGACCGTGGGTGTAGTCAGAGTAGGGTGAGGGCCTCCAGAAAAAGCAAGGCAGGATATCTGCAGTCAAAGCAATGTAACTACATCCAAGGAAACCCCCTACTAAAACTCTGTGTTAAACATTCAGCTCTAGAGTCATTCTTCAGTGAGATCAGTTAATATATCCCAGATAAAGAAGACTAGCACATGTTTATTTTATGCCAATCATTTATAATCATGTGGAGGATTCACTTTAACATGATAAAAGGCCCAGGCCTATGTGCTGACTTTCCTCCTTCACATCTGATGAAGTGATTTTGCAAAGTGGGCAAACTAATTCAGCATGCAAGCCCAGCCACAACACAGTAAAAGGCAAGAAGGTTTCCACCTTAAAGATAAGATTGCACTTAACTTACTCTTTAGCAAACAATACTCAGCCCACCTTGGGGTCTGAGCAGGTGGCCTTGTTTCCTCTGCCCCCAGACCAAGACGCTGGTATCTCAGGGATAAATCAACAGAGCAAGAAGTTACTTGTATCAAGTTACTTATAAATATCCTAGGACCACTTAGTAAGTCCACACCCCTATGCTTTTTTTCATGTTATCAAAAAATCCTCATCAGCCTATAAAACCCCCTAGACAACGCACCACCCTGGACTCTCTTGTCCCCTCCTGCCATGAGCCAGGAGCTCTGTCCTTTCACTTTATCTCTAAATAAAAACCCGTACCTTGCTCTCCGACCTTGAGTGTTTGTGAAGTTTATTCTTTGGCTTCGTGAACAAGAACCCCGGTATCACTAGAGGCTTTTAAATGGTCGGCTTGTGCCCACTAAGGAAGCGGCAAGAACAACCAAAGATCCAAGAGGAAAAGACAAGGAGTGCCTTAAAAGTAGCATAGAATTGCTCCTTCCCTAGACCTTAGTGAGTACCCTGTTTAGAGTTCCTTGTGGTCTCCAAAATGTTGCTGGGCAGCTGCATCAGGGGGTGTCTCTCTGCACACTAGGTGAAACCTCAGCCTGGACAGGGGAGGGTTCTTGACTCTAATCGAGAAAGAATTCACAGGCAGGTCAAGCAGGTACGAGCAAAGAGTAGTTCAGTAAAGCAAAGTGCACACTAAAGGAGGGAGCATGCTCCAGAGGAGAGCGACTGGCCCAATCAGTTTTGAGGTCAGTTTGGCAGGATCTCTCAAGATGAAAAAAATCATGTGGAAATGCTCCAGATATAGCATTTCCACATCTGGACATCGCACAAAAATGTTTGTGAATAGGGGTGTCCATTGCAGTTTGTAAAGGAAAACATTTAGAAACAACCCATGTTAGATAAATGATGGTACATTTCTTTCAATCTTTGTGACATCATCATAGAAAGAGCTCTAAGATTTGTGGAAAAAGCTAGTTGTAGGTCAGCCTATATAGTATTGCCCAATTTATATATATATATATATTTAGAAAGATGTTGGCATACATTTTATTTATTTAGTTAGTTAGTTTTAAGTTTAAAATCCGTTTATTGCTTACCAACTGCAGTCCGTGGCGGTTTCTCTCCTGCTCCGGCAGAACCAAAACCGGCCCTCTCCTCACCTCTAAGGTACAGAAAAGCCCTCCTTGCCCAGGTAATTACCCACTGATATGGAGATGACCTCTCCACCCCTGAGGAATGATGCAAATGCACTAAAGCCATTCTTCTCTCCACCCTTGAGCGCCTGTTGATACACAGATGTACTAAAGCCAGGCGAGATATTCTGGAAATATTAGAATTTTACCCACATGCCCTCTCCTGCATGAAGACTTTGGTCTCTCCCAGTCATTTTTCTCCTTAAAATAACACAGCGTATTGCCGATCTTTGCCCCTTTTTCAAATCAAGTGCTTTTTATATTTAAACTATATATTAGATAAAATCTACACTTTTGGGGGCTCAGTTCTAAGTTTTGACAGATGCACAGTTGTGTTACCACCACCACAGACAGGGCACAGAACATTCTCCCTGACCCAAAATGCCCTTGGACTGGCCTCTTTTTAGCCAAACCCTCCCCATCCTTTTACCCAGGGCCCCCACTAACCTGTTCTCTGCCACTATTGTTTTGCCCTTTCCAAAATGTATAAAAATGGGATTTCCTCTGTGAGCCTTCTGGGCCTGGCTTTCTGCACTTAACATTTTAGATTCATCAATATTCTTAATTTTTTCCATGGTGTCAGGGAACCCCACTCTATTAGTCATCAAATGAAGGGCATGGAGGTTGTTTCCAGCTTAGGGCAGTTTTAAATGAAACCGCTGTAAACATCCATGTTTAGGCTTTCATGGGCATGTAAGTTTTCAGGTTATGTATTTTTTTTTAGTAGAGAATATCCATGTTATGGTGTATGTATGTGTAAATAAAATAGGTACATACGTAGTACTTGTATGGGCCAGCTACTTTGTAAGCACTTTATATCATAATAAGGGTAAACATGCTAAAAAAAAAATAGGTTGAGGCATACATTGTTACCAATTCCAGTTTTTCAGAATTGAAAACTGAGGCCCTGAAAGGTTGAATAATTTTCCAAGTCCACACAGCTGGGAAACTGATGGAGCAGGGTCACATTCAGTCTTATCCATGCTTCTGTCCACTGCCTTCCATATACAGCATATATGGGTGTGTGTGTATGCACGTGTGCGTAAAAATGGATATGCTTCTAAACTGCCTGTAGTGGGGGGTCCACAAGTTACAGTGTTACTTCTGGGAAGTGTTAACAGTTTGGTATGGGCCTTTCTGTCATTTTTTTATGTATGTATGCACCTGTGATCAACAGTAGTGTGATTAGTACTCTGTATTCAGTTTGCCATCCTTTTGCACATGATTTTATGTCTTGGAGATCCATTTGGGCCAAAGCATAGATCAGCATTTTCCACAGCTGCCTGGTATCCCCTCTTTCCTATTCTGATGAATATCACTGACTGCTAACTCTGGGGTCCAGGGCCCAGCTACACCCCTGCAGCCTTGCAGTCACATCTCCCCATGGATGGCCTTACCTTGAGTCTGGGGTTGTTCCGCCTGTTACTCGTCCTCCTCACTCCCTCAGTGGGTCAGCTCATTCAGGGCAGAGATTCTTGTCTTTCTGGGTGACTGCTGGTTGCCCAGCTCCTGGCGCATCGCAGGTACTGGGGCTGCTTGTTGATGACTGAACAGGTGAGCAAAGTAAGGAGGACAGAAAGTCCACCCACCTGGTTTCTACACAGAGGAAGAGAGTAACACTGGCTCTCTTTATACAGGTGTCCACCTGGGATGACCGCCGGGCAGAAGGCACATTTCCTGGGAAGATCTGAACTGGCTCCACCCCACCTCTCTGTCCTCCATCCTTCTCCCAGGGTGGTGAAAGGGGACCTGGATACATGGTGATCCCCACCCTGGGATCCTGAATCGTGGCTTAACTAATAATAAATACTTGTTGGAAAAGTATAAGACTGTGTATGTATAAAAGAGCTGAATGATTGGCCAAGAGCCAGGGTTGGAATTAGTACCTTGACCAGTAAGAGGGGCTTCAGGTGATTATTTTTTCTGTTTTGTTTTCTTTTGTTTTTTTATTTCTTATTTTATTAAACTTTGATCACCTCCTCTATACCAGATGGTAAGGTGAGTGATTATACAAAATAGCCTCAAGCCCCTGTATGTGCTAAAATTTATCTGTATGATACACTTTATTAACTGTACAGGTTTTTAAAACTTACATAATTTTTTAACAACATAAAACCAGCATAATAAAAGCTCCTATGTACCCATCATTAGCTTTAACAATTACAAAGAAATGACTAATTTATTTCATCTTTTTTTATTTGCTTTCCTCAACCAGTGAATTTTCATATTAATATTTAATACATTAAATAAATGTGCTCCCCTCCCCCCTCTGAGTAATTTTAAAGCAAATCCCAGAGACCATATTTTATCCAGAAGTAAGTGTATGTATCTCAGAGAGAGATTTATTTTATATATAACCATGGTACCATTATTACCCCTAAGAAATTAACAGTAAATTCTTTATATCATCTAAGAAGCAGTCTTCTGTACGATGTGTAAAATTCTTCCTGTGTTTTGGGCCTCCTCTGCTATGTTGATCACCATGATGATTGAAAGCCAAATTAAGAAATGTTCTTTCTAATGGTCCCGAAATGCCATCCGTCAAACCTGGCAACAGGGACCCCTGAGACAGTACGACCAGCTAGAGCATCGTGTTGTGGCCAAATTGGTGTTTATTCAAAACTTCAGATGGTTGTGCGACAAATTAATCTGAAGCATATTCAAACAGGTGATTGTTGTGTTAAGGAAAAACGGTCCTAGGGAGGGATCTTCTGACATGGGTGCCTATGAGGAGGAAGGGCTGTAAACCAGACCCTAGGGAAGGCATAGGGACTTTGAGGGACTGTAGAAGCGTATGGCATATGTTAGAAATGGGAAAGAACTTAGACTTGGTGAAATTTCAAATGAAGTAGGAAGTCCAGTGAAAAGTCAAAATGTAGGACATCCCCTGACCTCTGTTGTCCAGTCCCAGAGGCTGTCACCATTAGAAGTTTCCCATGTAGCCCTCCAGAGATAGCCCGTACATCTAGAAGCATTTATAAATATGTTTTTGATAAAAATTTGATATGGCTCTCCTAGTTCCTCTCTGATGTACCACTTCTCATTTGATACTGTGTGAGCAAATGGGAAGTTTCAGTGCACTAGGCTGGCTCCGATCTCAAGGCCTTTGCATTTGCTGTTTGCTCTCCCTGTAACGACTTTCCACCAGATACGCACCCACTTTCTCCCTCCTGCGTTCAGGTCTTCCTCAAATGTCCTCAAATGTACCGTCAGGGCCTTCCCTTATCATCTGACCTACTATTTTGACTTCTGCTCACATACTGCAGACCTTCATTCCTTTTGTTTCTTAAGCACTTCCCATTACTATTCCCTATATTTTACTTTCTCATCCTTGATAATTGTCCCCCTATCAATAGAATGAAATTTCTTTGATGGCAGGGAATCTTAAAAATATTTTCCCCCCATTCATCATTTTATGAAAACTTTCAAGGGTAAAGAAAAAGTGGACAAACAGGATGATTGCCCTTATGGCCACCACATACATTTAACAATTGTTAGTATTGTGTCATATTTACTTTGCTTATATGTACACATTTTTACTGACTCATTTAAAAGTAGTTTCCAAACATCTTGACACTTCACTCCTAAATGCTTAATCGTGTATCTGAAAAATGACATGTTGCTTCATACCATTATCACTCCTAAGAAAAACTAATTCCCTAATGTCTCATATTCAGATTTCCCAAATTGTACCCCCAAAATTTATACTGTTTAGTTTGTTTTTTGTACCAGTGTCCAATCTAGGTTCACATTCTCCATTTGGTTTTTAGGTTTCTAGGTTCTCCTTAATTCTGAAACAGCCCCCACCGTGACCCTGCCTGCCCCCATGAGGTGGAACTTTTAGAGGCCAGCTGTCTTGCAGAATGCCCCCCACTCTGGATTTGCATAATTTCTTCCTCATGGTGTCTTGTGGCTGCTTCTACCATCTTTTGCCAAGCAGTTTCTCACCTGCTTCCCTCTTGCGGGAACTGCTTTAAGACCGTTTCTCATCCACCTTCCTTGTGTCAGTGAAGTGCAGGACCTTATTACCTTATCCCTTAGGGACTAGCGGCAGGCTGTAAGACTCCAAAGCTGTGTGCTGAGCACCTTACCTGCCTTACCTCAGGCCTTCCAACAACGCCATGAACAATGTATCATCCTGACCTCAGTTTTACAAGTTGGAAAACTGATGCTTCCATCCGCCTGCCAGTTAATGTGGCTGTGGGTTTCTGTATAAGAGAGGGTTCCATACAGAAAACAGAAACCTCAAGACATCAAGCAGAAAGGGATTCACTGTGAGGAATTTGGTACAGTAAAACTGTGTGATCCTGTGAATTTGGATTTAGTAGCATAGCCTCATTCCATTGTATTCAACTCAACACAACCCCACATTTTCCAGGATTGAATATAGCTTCACAGTAGGGGTTTACATTACTTTAAAACATACCTGGTATCACAGTTAAATGGAAGAACTGAAATCATCAGATTATCCACATTTTGCAACCCCTAATGAATCTAAGCATGATATCAATGGCTGCAAAAGCACCAAAAGGGAGACAAGCAAACTTGACGTGCCTCAGGTGGAAACACTAGACACTGGAAATGGTTTTGCCAAAAAAATCAAAGCTGAATCCGATGTAGCTTCTAGATTCAACTGCCGGTTCACAGGACAGTGAACGCTACAGGGTGGTAACTGCATCATAGGATACAATCAGAAAAAGCTAGATGCTGGAGAAGTACAAGAAAAAAGACCCACTTTTTCCAATAAAAACTATCCATGCAGAAAACAAGGGTAGGGGGGATGTAGGGAAAACATACAGATTAAAGGGAACTTAAGAAATACGTATTTGGATCCTAAATCAAACTTTTTAAAAATGACATTTATGAGACAGTTGGAAACTTGAACATTGACTGGAAATTTCATTAAGGAGTTATTAATTTTTTAGGAGTGATGATGTTGAGGTTGTATTTTAATCTGTTACCTTTTAGAGATACTTAGTATACTGAGTACTGAAATATGGTTTCCAAAAATGCTTAGAGTCAGATCAAAACTTCTTAAAAGTTGAAAGATGTGGAGAAGTGACGAAAGCCTGGGTTTGCAGAAATTACCCTCAAGAAAATACTTACAAATAGGCATGCCACAGGACGCAACCCCCTCCCCTACAATCAGTAAGTTGAGGAACTGGGAGGTACCTACTGGAACCCATTATGTCAAGAACATACCACTGCTCCAGAGACCACCATCACCGGGACTTCCAGGAGCCATGAAGCTGAGCCTGGCTGGAGGGTGTCCTGGACTGCTTGGAGAACACTGCAAGCAGGAGGGCATGAACCCTGCCTCACAGCCACTCCCCAACCCCCATTTTAGGGGCTGCCTTTCGCTGCGAAAACCAACTGAACACCCTGAACTCTAGGTGAAAGGAAGTCCAGGTGACCTTTTCCTCCTCCAGCTTTATTGAGATGAAATTGACATCTAACATTGTGTAAGTTTAACATATACAGTACGATGATTTGATTCATGTATGTATTGTGAAATGATTACCATAATAAGGCTTGTTAATACATCCATCACCTCACATAGTTACCTTTTGTGTGTGTGGTGAGAATATATAGGATATACTCTCAGCAACTTTCAAGTATATAATACAGTATTGTTAACTATGTCTGGCTTATTTTACTAAGCATAATGCCCTCTAGGATCATCCAGGTTGTCACGAATAGCAGGATTTCCTTCTTTTCTTAAGGCTGAATAGCATTCCATCACATATGTATCACATTTTCTTTACCTATTCATCTGTCTATGGACACTCAGGTTATTTCCATACCTTTGTGATTGTGAATAATGCTGCAGTGAACATGGGTGTGCAGATATCTCTTCAATATACTGATTTCATTTCCTTTGGATATATGCCCAGAAGTGGGGTTGCTGGATCATATGGTATTTCTGTTTTTAATTTCTTGACGAATTTCCATACTGGCTGTACCAGTTTACATTTCCACCAACAGTACTCAGAGGTTCCCTTTTCTCTACATCCTTGTCAGCATTTGTTATCACTTGTCTTTTTGATAATAGTCATCCTAACAGGTATGAGGTGGTATCTCATTGTGGCTTTAATTTGCATTTCCCTGATAATGAGGTTGAGTACCTTTTCATGTACCTATTGGCCACCTGTATGTCTGCGATAATGTTCAAGTCCTTTGTACATTTTTAATTAGTTTATTTGTCTTTTTTTTCACTATTGAACAATACGAGGTCTTTGTATATTTTGAATGTTAACCCCTTATTGGATATGTGGTTTGCCAATATTTTCTCCCATCTTGTAGGTTGCCTTTTCCTCTTGTTGATGGTTTCCTTTGCTGTGCACAGCTTTTTAGTTTGATATAGTCCCACTTGTTTATTTTTGCTTTTCTTGCCTTGGGTTTTGGTGTCAAGTCCAAAAAGAATCATTGCTAAGATCAATGTCAGGGAGCTTACCCCCTGTGTTTCCTTCCATGAGTTTTATTCTCTCAAGTCTCATGTTCAAGTCTTTAATCCATTTGAGTTGATTTTTGTGCATGGTGTAAGATAGTGGTCCAGTTTCATTCTTTTGCTTGTGACTGTCCAGTTTTCCTAGCACTATTTATTGAAGAGACTATCATTTCTCCATTATAAATTCTTGACTCCTTTGTTACAAATTAATTAACAGTATGTGCATGGGTTTATTTTCTGGGCTCTCTGTTCTCTCCAATTGATCTATGCGTCTGTTTTTATGTAAATACCGTACTCTTGATTACTATAGCTTTGCAATATAGTATGAAATCAGGAAGTGTGATGCCTCCAACTTTGTTCTTCTTTCTCAGTATTGCTTTGGCTGTTCTGGGTCTTTTGTGGTTCTGTGCAAATTTTAGGATTGTTTTCTCTATTTTTGTGAAAAATACCATTGGAATTTTGATAGTGATTGCATTAAATCTATAGATGGCTTTGAATAGTGTGAATATTTTAACAATATGAATCCTTCCTATCTGAGCACAGATTATCTTTCCATTTATTTGTGCCTCCTTCAGTTTTTTCATCAGTGTCTTACGGTTTTCAGTGTACAGATCCTTGGTTAAATTTATTCCTAAATATTTTATTCCTTTGATGTTATTATTGTAAACAGGAGAAATTCAAGTACCAAATGATTTCACTCATCTGTGGAGTATAACAACGAAGCAAGACTGAAGGAACAAAACAGCAGCAGACTCACAGACTCCAGGAAGGGACTAGCGGTTACCAAAGGGAAGGGGTTAGGGAGAGGGCGGGTGAGGAGGGAGGGAGAAGGGGATTGAGGGGCATTATGATTGGCACACATGGTGTGTGTGGGGTCACTAGGAAGACTGTAGCTCAGAGAAGACAAGTAGTGACTCTGTGGCATCTTACTACGCTGATGGACAGTGACTTCAATGGGGAGTGTGGGGGACTTGATAATGTGGGTGAGTGTCGTAACCACAATGTTTTTCATGTGAAACCTTCTTAAGATTGTTTATCAATGATACCCTATTAAAATAATAATAATAAAAGATACCGATACCCAGGCAAAAAGTAATAAAATAAATAAGCAAGGGAACTTACTCAAGGCTTGTCTTGGGCAGCTCCAAGATGAATAGATTTTTGCAGCCTCCCTCCCAGATCTTAAGGTTTATATAGAAGTCTTTAGTGGGTTCAGTCACATATACCATCCAAATGGTCTCAACAACACCCTGCCCTCTCAAGGCTATGTCCTTAGAACAGTTCCCACTGTGGAAACGGTTGGCAGAATGTATGTTCCAAAGGACAGGGGAGCCTCCAGTTACCCATGTCCAGCCCCAGGGTCAACCAGCAGTTGTGTGTTCTTGATAATCTGCTCTCAGTGGTCTGTGTTCCATTCCAGGTATAGTGCATTTTAACAGGTCCAGCTTGCAGCAGGACAGCAGGATCCCAGTGGAGACTGAGTAGTTCCCCTGAAATAACACCCATCCTGGAAAGATGTCCCATTGCAAATTCCAGTAGATAACGCCTCTCCCAGATATGATGGTGCTTGGTGTTCTCAGCAGCATAGCTCGTTGATCCATGGTGGGAGCCGGAGCAGTGGCTGTTTCCTAAGACTTCCATACCTTTATGGCATCGGGTGTCTCCACAGGGGTCCCAGTCTGACATATGGGGAAATTGGCTCTGTTGGTTGAACATTCAAATTATTAAAGCCTGGGACAGTACTTTACTCCACCCAGCCAAGGTGGTTTTACCTGTTGTGATTTAATCTGTTGTTTTAATATTCCATTATTCCTTTCCATTCACCCTGCTGTTTGCAAGTTATAAAGGAAGTGGAATTTCCATTCAATGTCATGTTCTTTTTCCCAGCCTTACATATCATGACCTTTGAAATGTGACCCCCAATCATTGTGTATTCAACAAGTATATCTGCACATAGTATTCGGTTCCTTTTATCCCACAATGGTGGCAGCCTTGTTTGCACTGTGACAGGGCAAAGCTTGGGTTAGGCCAGATGCAGTGTCCACCCAAACCAGGACTTGCTTCCTTATTCATTTATTTATTTAATATTGAGGTACATACAATAAAATGCACAAATAAGTGTATAACTTGATGAATTTTGACGTGTGTATACACTCATGTAACCATTGCCCAGACCAAGATATCAAACATTCTCACTAATTTTTCCCACTCACCTATTTTACCTATCTTCTCCCATGGCAACCACCAGTTTATTCCTTGTATCTATGAGTCTCTGTTTTGTTTGTTTATTTGTTTTGTCTTTTAGAATCCACATACATGTAAAATCATTTTGTAGTTGTCTTTCTCTGTCTGACTTATTTCACTTAGCATACCTTCTAGATCCATCCATGTGGTCACAAATGGCAAGATTTCATTCTTTCTCATGGCTGAATAACATTCCATTGTATGTATGTATGACATCTTTTTTATTCATTCATCTTTCAGTGGACATTTAGATTGCTTCCAAATTTTGGGGATTGTAAGTAATGCTGCAATAAACATAGGAGTGCATATATCTTTTCAAATCAAACCAGGACATATTTAGAAACCTCAGTCAGAGGAAGGGGGCCAATATAAGCAATATGTCAATCTTTTACCAGCTTACTGGGTACCCTGGTAGATGGCCTCAGACTCATGTGGCAGTTCCCTTAGGTGTCATTTAGAACAGACAGGACATGCTGTTACTGCATTAACCAAGCAACAATATTTCAAGGGCAATCTGGCATCCTTGGAATATATCATTCCACTCAGGAGCTATGTTGGCTGCTCTTTCTTTGTATCCAATCTGCTGTATATACTGAAGAGTCAATTGCTAGGGTTCATACCAAGCTAGGGCATCTGCTTCCTAATTGCCAGGCAGTGTCAGTACCCTTTGAGCGGGAATGTGGGAAACAGTGAGGACTGCCTCAGGTTCCTGCAGGTGAACTCAAATGTTTTTCCACATATCCTGTCCCCAAATGGGCTTATTCATGATCATCAACCCCTCAGCTTCCAATTTTCCAAGCAATAGGGCTAATCCCTTTAGAACAGACAAACTGTTAGTACAAAGGGTTAACAACCAGGGTCCATGACTGATCACCAGCTAAACCTGAGCTCAGCTCACTGACTGTGGAGGTCTGTTCCTGTGTCCAGGCATCTGTATCCTGGCATCAGTGGGAATTTCCCCCACGCCCTCTCTGCAGGCCTCAGGGGCCACCACAGGAATGGGGGTGGGGACATCTGGGGGATCTGCATACTCTACAGGGTCTAGTAACACCACATTTCTAGAGACAGTGGACTTTTGGACAGGGTGCTCCTCTGCTGCAAATATTCATGCCTCTTAATCAGTGTGGGAGTTTGAGCCATGGCAGAGGTGGGTTGATGGAACATATTTTCAACTCATCCTTTTATAGAAAGTGAAGTTCTTACCATGAGATACTATTCCTTCATGAGAAGCTCTACCTGGAAGAATGCTGTGTATATTGCTAGGAGCTATTGCTCTATGGGAGTATATTGGGGTTTTGCCCCCTTCCAGAGCTGGGACAAAACTCTAGGGGTACTTTTTCCTTCTGTTGTTTCTTTGACAGTGCCCAGTCCATAACTTCTGGAGTCATAGACACACCTAATTCAAATGGCAGCCCTGCATGGGTGATGCCCAGAGCTTTAATCTGTTTTATTTTTGCTTATCAAAGGCACCTTGCTACTCTGATCCCCAGTCCAACATATGCCCCCTCTTTACCAGGTGATATAATGGACAGAGGCACTGTGCCAGATTAGGAATAAAAGTCCTCCAAAAACCCCCAAGTCCCTACAAAGACTTGCATCTCTTTCGTGTTCTCAGGGTTGGATAGGCTTGCATCTAATTAGTCACAGCTTGTGGGACAACCCACATATTACCTGACCAAATGACTCCCCCAAACTTTGTAGTGGTGCCTGAGCCTTGAATTTTCACTGCTCATCCTCTCCCTCACAGATGTTCCAGCAAAATACTCAGTGTCCTGCAGCAGAGGCAAATCTTCACGTTAATATTATATCATCATTGTAATGGGCCAGTTTTTAGATGCAGGGAAGGAGACAGAGAGAGGTTTCAGGCTACCATTCCATAACATATTGCGGGGCTGTGCACGTAACCTTGGGGAAGCACTTGAAAGGTCCTCTGCTGTACATCCTCTGTGAAGGAAAATTTATCTCAGTTATCAGAAAGCTGTACTTGCCAGAGTCTTCCATGAATCTCCTTGAATATGAAGCACTTTTGCAGGAACACTTTTGCAAAGCATCAGAGTAAAACAATAACTGTCTATAAATGACAAAAGACTCTAAAATGGCCATGGTTAAAGATATGATAAAAGTTCATTATTAGGCAATTGATAGGGCAATTTGGTTATTTCTGCAACATACATTTTAAAATTATGACTGATAACATTATACCAGTAAAAATCAGATTCTAGGAATTTCATATAAATATACTCTACAGAAAGTTTAGCATTTCTTATTTGACAATATTTCCCATATAATTAAACATACCTAATAGGCCAAATTAATTTAATATCTCTCTTTTGTAGGGAGAGAAAAAAACATCTTTTGAGATGTTCCAGGGATGCTAAAAAATCCCGAAGTTAGGTCACGATCAACCAGATTCATTTAGGATTTGATTTTTGGGAAGTTTGTCAAACATACCAAAAAGTTTTAAAACACTTAATTAAATAGGGTCATAAGTCACTCTGAAACAATACTTAAGTTATTTAATCAAGGTGGCAGTTAAAGACTTCATAGGCAAATACAAAAAATTATATCATCGTAAAGAAACTTAGCTCTTAGTAGAGAAGACTCAGTTTTCTCAAGTAAAGACCTGACAAAGACTATGAAGCACAGGAAATTATTTTGATAAAACATGGAATCTTTACTTTCTAGGCAAATTACTTAAAAGGTAAAGAAAAAGCTTTCATAACCCCATCAAGAACAGATCAATAATCCAAGAAAACTATCCTTTTCAGTTTTACATAAGTACACTATTGATATTAAAGCTTATTTTTCTTTAGGCCAATTAAATAGAGCTCTTTTACAAGTTAATTTTGTCAGTCCTTCCAGAGGTAGACAATATCACATATATGTAACATACATCTATAGACATACATAAACATACAGACACAAAGAGAGACCCTATAGCTTTGAACTTTAGCCAGGAATTATAATAATAACTTTAGCCAGCATTATAATAATATAATTCTCATTAGTTTATAAAACACTTGAATTCAAATGTGTCTCTGGAAGACAGAATAAGTTAAGGTTACCCATTCACCTGGCTAAAGATTTTTACTAATATTTGTGGGGAAGAGTTGTAAAGTTTGTGTTTGCCATTTACAAGTAATATGGAGGCTATGGACTAGATTTTGGGCAAAGGAACTTCTGTGACAAACCATATTTTTAAAAAGCCTTCCCCTGTTCTTTTTTCCTCAGATAATCCTGAAAAGGCTTTGTTAACATTTCAGAGACATGATAAGATCCATAATGTCAAGGGACAAAGAAAGAATGCAAATTTTCTACTAGGAGGTTTGGGGTATATTGTTCTATTACCAGAAGTCTAAGGTTGTTACTATTTGAGTTTTTCCTTTAGGGGCAGGATGACCTGGGACACTCTGTCCATTTCATTGTCAATCACTACAACATCTCCTCTTTGTTTTCCTCACTTTTGCAGGGATTTTACATTTTATCATCCTAATCAGGTTTTGCCACAAGCCACATGACCTTTCTAACTTCAGCTTTTCTTCCAGCTTTCTAATTCGAGCTTCAGCCTCTAAGTGGGCATGAGTGGCCAGCTAAACTGCCAACAGTAGAGGCCAGCCCACTGCAGCAGCCATTCATTTTTCTTCTTTGCCACAGTGCTCTACATGAATTTCCTCAAATAAGTGCATCAAGGCAGCCAGCATTTTCCGAGCATCCCTGTATTCCCATGGTGCTCCACAAACATCTGTCATATAAGCCACTTCTCCTCATGTACATGTTGAAGGCCAACTCGGGATGTTCTCTGTGGATACCTCTTCCAAGACCCATTTCTATGGTCTTCTGTCTAGCTGACTAATTGTTGGTTCACAAATTAGCCACTGTATACAGAGGGCAAGGAGAAACCAAAAAAAGAGGTAGGTGGCAGATTGGTAGGCGGCAGGTTTAAAAAGCAAGGGAACTTACTTATGAGGCTTGTCTTGGATGTTAAATATATTTCTGAGTATATTTCTGTATCTGTCCCCCAGACAGATACTGGATTCAGTTGTGTATACCATCCAGATGGTCTCAACAACACCTTATTCTCTCAGGACCATGTCCTTGGAATAGCTTTCACTGTGGAAACAGTAGGCAGAGCATACATTCCAAGGACAGGTCTATGTCCATCTCAAGGGTCAATCGGAAGTCACATCCTTTTGATTACTTCTTCCAACAGTATGTAGAAATGCAACAAATACAATTTTTATATTGATTTGTATCCTACAACTTTACTGAATTTGTTGATTATTCCTTACAATTGTTTGTGGAGTCTTTAGGATTTTCTATATATATATAAGATCATATCATCTGCAAAAAGATACTATTTACTTCTTCTTTTCTGGTTGGATACCTTTTATTTCTTTTTCTTGTCTAATTGCTTTGGTTATGATTTCCAGTACTATGTTGATAGGAGTGCTGAGAGTGGGATCTCTTGTCATGTCCCTGAACTTAGGGGAAAAGCTTTCAGCTTTTTTACTATTGAATATGATATGAGCTTTAGGCTTGTCAAATGTGGCCTTTATTATGTTGAGGTATGTTCCTTCTATACCCAGTTTGTTAAGAGTTTTTATCATGAAAGGATATTGAGTTTTGTCAAATGTATTTTCTGCATCTGTTGGGGTGATCATATGATTGTTATCTTTTACTTTGTTACTGTGGTGTATCACATTTATTGTTTACTTATGTTGAATCATACTTGCACCCCAGGGATAAATCCCACGTGGTCATGGTGTATGATCCTTTTAATGTGCTGCTGAATTCAGTTTGCTAATATTATATTGAGAATTTTTGTGTCTATATTCATCAGGAACATTGACCTGTACTTTCTTTGTCTTTTAGTATCCTTATCTTGCTTTGGTATCAGGGTAATGCTGTTATAGAAAAATGAGTTAGAGAGTGTTCCTTCCTTTTAAATTTTTTAGAAGAGTTTGAGTAAGATGGGATTATTAATTCTTTACATGTTTGGTAGAACTTACCAGTGAAATCTTCTGATTTTTATTTTCTTTTGGGGGAAGTTTTTGATTACTGACTTAATCTCCTTATTTGTAATTGGTCCACTCAGACTTTCTATTTCTTCATTATTCAGTTTGTTTCTAAGAATTTATACATTTCTTCTAGGTTGTCCACAATTTGTCAGCATACAGTTATTCACAGTAGTCTCTTATGATCCTTTGTGTTACCAGTTGTGATGTTTCCTCTTTCATCTCTGATTTT
The DNA here is from genome assembly GCA_032199065.1 of Smutsia gigantea. Classification (NCBI taxonomy): domain Eukaryota; kingdom Metazoa; phylum Chordata; class Mammalia; order Pholidota; family Manidae; genus Smutsia; species Smutsia gigantea. Next base: position 14,754 of record JAVSCE010013177.1, on the reverse strand, counting down.
ATTTATCTGAGTCATCTCTTTTTTTCTCTTAGTTTAGCTAAACGTTTGCAATTTTGTTTACCTTTTGATAACATCACTCTCTCAGCATTTTCAAAGGTACAAAAAAAAAGTCTCTTCCCCATCTTCTCCTCTAGCTATAAGGGGTGACTGTCATTACTGGTTTTCTGTGTGTCCTTCCAAAGATAGTTTATACATCTGCAAACAGACCCTCCCTCTTACCTGCCTATCCACCACAGCCTGCTATTCCTGATGTACTGAACCTTACTTTATTCCATTAATAATTGTACTTGGAGATCATTCCTTGTCAGCCTGATACTCTCAAGCTTTTCAGATTGTACAATACATGAATATATTCTTCTGGGATTTTTTTTCCTAAGAGGAAAATATTCCAGCAAAGGCAATATACACACAGAAAACAGTACAGTTCAGTGGTTAAGGGGATAGGCACTGGAGCCAAACTGCCTGGGTTCAAATTCAGGCCCCATCACTTAGGAGTTGTGTGACCTCCCTGTGCCTCAGTTTCCTCGTCTGTAAAATGAAGTCGACGACACCTTCCTCACAGGGCTGTTGTATAGACTAAACGAGAGTAAGTGACATGCTGCATTCAAAGTACTTAGCACAGTGTCCAGCATGTCGGAAATGCTCTCCACATAGTCACTCCCGGCACAGTGGTCTCCTTCCTAGGCTGTGAACGCACCAAGGAAATATTCCTTCTCACAGTTGTTTATTTAATTGTGGTAAGAACCCTTAACATGGGATCTACTCTCTTAACAGAATTTTAGTGTACGATACTGTATTATTGTTCACTACAGGCAAGATGTGCGGCAGGATGTCAAGAGCTTATTCATCTTGCATAACTGAAACTTTATACCTGTAGATTAGCAATTCCCCATTTCCCCCTCCCTCCAGCCCCGGCAGTCACCATTCTACTCTCTGCTTTAGTGAGTTTGACTGTTCTAGATAGTCATATAAGTGGAATTATGCACTCTTTGTCATCCTGAGGCTTATCTCACTTGAGGCATAATGTCCTCAAGCTTCATCTATGTTGTTTCATAAGACGGGATTTCCTTCTTTTCTATATATACCACGTCCCTCTGTCAGGATGTTCTTTCCTGCCTTCTATCTGCTGGCCTCACTCGCCTCCTCCAGCATCAGTTCCTTTAGGAAGCCATCCTCTAAACCCCAGGCTGGGCGAGTCCTCTCCTCTGGGCTCACCCATCCACCTTTGTGTCCCCCATTTCGGCCCTGCTCGCTTTGGCCTGTGCTTCCTCTCTCGATGTCTTGTCACTCCACCATCTCCGTGTCCATGCTGGGCTGTCATGCTCTGGCGAATGTCTGTCTCCCCCATTCTCCTTTGACCCTTCAAGGGCAGGAACAGAGCTTCTTGACCACTGCTGTGTTCCTAGCATGGTGCTGCACGACGAGACTGGACACATATTTGCACAGTCCCTTCAATGCTTAACTCAGGCTTTAATCCTCGATAAATCTGAGAAAAAAAAGACCTTTTGGCTGCCCCACCTTAGCGCTTTCCTCCTTGCTCTCCCTCCTCACACCACCTGACTTCTCTTTTTCACCTCCCTTTTTCTTCCTCTCCTTATCCCACACTGCACACTGGTCCCCCCCAGCTCTGAAGCCTCCTTTTCTTGGGCATGATATATAGCTCTCTCACCTCTACCCATGAATTCAGGCCCTCCATTGCTCGGCTGACCCAAAGGAGCACCTGAGATCTCTGCCTTCACTTATTACCCTAGTGCCTGAACTTGGGGTTTCAGCATGTTTCTAAGTCTGCACAGCTCTGTGCTGCCACTGATGACATTTTCTTTGCAATCTTCGCCAAAGTGAATTCATATGGAAACTTTAACCTATGAAGAGTTTTTTCAAAAAATGGATGAGCCAGAGCCACATCTGTGATGAATAAAACTCAAATACATAGTTTGAATTGCAAAAAATCGATTGCATGAAGCTACGTACCATAACACACAACTTACATAAAGCTTACCAAAACTATTCTATACACTGTTGATGAATATATACATATACAGTAAAAATATGAAAGCATGAATTGGAATGAAAACCCAAAAGGTTAACAAATATTTGAAATGATTCTTAAAATCATTAATAATAGAAGTGAAATTGCAATAATGGCTGGTATCCCTTTACACTGAATTACCCCATTAAAAACTAGAAAGCTGGGTGGTGCCAAGGGTGGGTGGTGATGAGAGAATGCAAGAACGCTCATGATCTCTTGGTTGGAGGGGGAAGGTACGGGACAGCCATTGTGGAAAGCAACCTGACACATACCGGTCCATGACCCAGCAGTTCTGCTCCCTACGAAAGACAAGTGCCGAAGGGGCCACACATGAAGGCGCTCACCACGGTATTATTTACAGTGGTAGTAGTGGGGGGTGAGGGCGGTGGAGTAGCCTGAGTGTCCTCCCTGGAGAAGAGAGAGTGAACTGCAGGATGCAGGCCAGGCATGTCCCAAGCGACCATCAGAAGCCGTGGACACCGTGTGCCCAGAGTAACATGGTCGGATCTTAGAATCATAGTGCTGATTAAGGAAACGAACATGATAAGCTCATTTAACACAATCACGGGTATGTAAATTAGAAAATATGCCAAGGAAACAAAGGCACCCATTTTATAACAATACATAAAAAAGATAAATACGTACATATAAGAATGTTGGCCAGTAGAGGGCACTGAAAGAGACTGGGATGTGGGGAGAGGAGGAAATACATTTAAAACAGAAGTCTTGCGGGGAATAATAATAAACTCTAAACTGAGGGTGTGGGATTAACTCAACCCATGACACCTGAAATCTGAAAAAGAAAGCAGGGGAAGAGGCGAGGAAGAGGACGAGTCCCAAATTCAGTAGTGAAATTATCTTTGGGATGAGATGAGGTGGCTTCAAGTGCCATCTGCTATGAATGCCATTTAAAAAAAATCTGCCCCAAAGAAAAATACTTAGGTTTCACCATGCTGAGTGGTAAGAATATAGGTGTTACATTATCCTCTACATTTTCTTGTATACTTGGAATATCTTATAATAAAAATTTTTGAGAAAACTTCCCTTTCACTACTGATCACAGAAAACAAAACATCCTGTATTAAAAATAACTATAATGAAAATGCTACTAAATTCTGGACTACTGAGACTTCCTCCATGGCACCAACAGGGTTAAGAAATGGATCATTTCCTCATCATAAGAGTTTGATATCATTTCATGTCCATAGCCTAAAATCATCTTGTGTGCCTGCTTCAGCCGCTTCAACTACTTCAACACATTGCAGATGTTTCTTTGAAAGGATTTATTCTCTTTAGAAGGCATTGTAATTATATATATATGTACAGAAGAGCGCACTTACTATGTGTACAGTTTGATGAACGTTCATAATCTGAACACCCCTCTGACCCAGAGTCCACATCAAGAAAGAGAAGCTCCCTTCCCATCCCCTCCAGTCACAGTGCCCACAAGGGTAACCACTCCCTGACTTTATCACCCTAGACTGGCTCTGCCTGTTCTAGAACTTCATATCTAGACTCACACAGATGTGGCCTTTTTCATTTAACATAATGCTTTTGAGATTCATCTCCGTAGTTGCGTGTATCAGTTGTCCATCACCTTGTACTGCTGAATAGTATCCACTGTAGGCATGTACCATAATGGACTTAGCATTCTACTATTAAGGGGCAGTTCGGTGGTTCCCAGTCTGGGGCTATTATGAATACATTTCACAGCATTCAGTGGACAGAAGTAGGGGAATTCCCAGGGACAAATGGCTGGATCATAGGGCAGGCACATGCCATCCTTAGGAGATCTTGGCATTGTATTTGTTTTGGGGTTTTTTTTTTTGCTTTTACTAGGTCTTTTATATAACTTCCAACTACTAACAGTCACCAACTATTTAAAAATAAAAATATTTCCTGTTGTCAGCACAGACCTATTATTTTGCAAGTTTTAACTAAAACTTATAAAATGTACTTGACAGGTAGCGTACGTTTTATTTAAACTTTCTCATCAGTCCTTAATGTGAGTGGAAATCAACAGAGAAAAACTATTTAAATGTTAAACGGACTGACTAAAGACCAAGTTAATCCATTTTAATTGGAAAACATCCATATATCTTATTTCCAAGCCAGTGTCTGAACATTGGGATTTTAAATTCCATTTGTTTGTCCATTTCGCATACACTGGAGGACCTACAGCTCAGAGAGAAAACACAATAAATGCCCTGGCCCTCTGGGTTAAGATGTTCTGGGGAATGCCCGTGGGCCCCAAGCCACCGTGTTCTCCTGCAGAATCAGCCTCGTGCCCCTAGGGGGCGACATAGGCAGACCTGTGGGTCTCTCAGAGCGCTGCGGGCAAGACAGGGCCACTTGCGGCACTTAGGCGCTGGAGCGGGGGAAGACGACCTTTGCGGACATCCCCGCACTCGGTTCCCACTGCCACCTAGGAAAGTCGTTTATACCCAGTCTGCAAAAGGTCACATGCACATGCCAAGTCGTGAGGCCCAGAGGAGGCAGAACTGGGATTTGAAATCACATCTCTTTCCCAGCCTGATGACATTTCCACGCAGGGGCTCCCCCCCCCGCATGCTGCTTTGTCCTCGAGGGTGGGGGTGGGCGGGTACCTGTCTCCCACCAAGCCTATCCAGTGTGGCCTGCCCCTTTTCTAGCACACTTCTCTTCCCCCTCGTTGTACACTCAGCTGGAACTCCCCTTACACACCCATCTCATGCCTGCTGATACAATCAGCCTTCTGAGCTGCCCTCCAACCTGCCCCTCAGCTCCTCTCCACCTCCTCGCCTTGGTCCAGCCCTGTCCTCTCCCTCCAGGGTCCCTGCCTGGGCCCTCCACCTAGGCTCCCAGCCTCAGAGAAGTGGAGCTTCCAGCAGAGGAGGCAGTTCTGGGGTTTAGGATGTACATGCCCTCTTGCTTGGGTCTCTCTCCTGCTCCCAGGAAAGCCCATGTCCTAGGAGGAGGCGTCAGGTGGTTCCCTCACCCTCCCAGCCCAGCAGCCTGGGAACCAGAGGGCACATCACACTGCCCACTGGTCAGCCATGAGCCCAATCTGGAATTTCAGGTCTATAAATCACCTGGGTTGTGGGGCGCTCATAAAGCTGCTCTCCATGCTGGTCTGCCTGCTTAACCTCTTGTCCCCTCCCCACTTCCTGGGAGACCGGACTAAGGAGGGGCCTGGGCACATAAAAGGAGCCTCCCTGGGAGGGGCTGGCCAGAGGCTTTGGGCAGAGAAGGTGAGGTGGGGGCCTGGATGGGCGGGAGGAGCTGGGGAGGTCCGAGGTGCAGGGACGTCCAGTGCCGAGTGCTGGCCAGTGACTGCCCTGCCTGAGCCAGTTTCCTCTTCTATAAAATGGGCTCCCCCGAGGGTGTGGGGGACTGGGCACATTCGGTACCAGCCTGGTCCCCAAGTGAGCCGGGAGCAGCTGGGGGATACAGTGGGAGTTGGGGGTCTGGCTGGGCTCTCGCTCACCTCCTGGCCTCTGCCTGGCCTCACCCCTGTTCATGTGTCCCTGGCAGGACTATGGCTTCTGCAGCAGCAGAGGCAGAGAAGGGGTCTCCGGTGGTGGTGGGACTGCTGGTCATGGGCAACGTCATTATTCTGGTGAGACATCCCCCAGTGCTGGGGGCCAACTGGGTGGGTGGGGAGGAGGGGGTGACCTGGGCCTGGGGGTGGGTGCTGAGGGCCCAGAACTCCCCCGATGGCCATGCTGCAGGCTCTCAAGTCGGAGCAGCCTGGATTCGAATTCTAGCGCTGCCTCTCCCAGCTGTGTGACCTTGAGCAAGTGACTTTACTCCTCTGTGCCTCTTTCCCCATCTATAGGCCACATGCACATTGTGGGGATTGTTGTGCAGATTAATCCATGTATGGCCCTCAGCTCAGAAAAGGTGACTGCCAAATGCTAGGTATCACCATTAACGTGATTATGGACATAAAGTGCCTGGTTGGTGCACAGGCAGCTCAAAGTAATGAATATTATCAATGTCTCTTAATTACTATTTAATGTTTTTTTTTTAATATGTGATGCCTGTACATGGCCCTGGGTTCAAATCCCAGCACTGCCACTTTCTATTGTGGGACCTGTGGCCAGTGACGTGACCCCCCTGGATTAATGCACTTAGAACAGAGTTTGGCCCATGTGGTTACTATTCGTATTGGCCATAAGCCCAGCAGCGCACAGCCGTTGCTAACAAGGATGAGTATCACACAGAGAGCAGTTGCAGGGCCGGTGCCTGGCATCCACAGTAAGTACTCAGTGAGGGGTGGTCTGACTGCGGCCAAGGTAGCCCCTGAGAAGTCTTCCTCTCTGTTCCATCCCCATCCCTCACCCCATAAGTAAGAGATTTTTCATTTCCCCATTTCTTTAAGCGAATACAAGCAAAAGGGAACATATTTACCTATTTTCTCCCCTTACCGGTCCAAACTGCAGCTCATCCCGCCTCCTGTCCCATGCCTCCCACTTTTTCCCTGCTCACAGTCTGTAGGCCGCTCCTCATGAGTCCTCAGAGAGCCTCCCTGCCCTCTTCCACTGTGGGACATCCTGGTTCCTTTACCCACGGTGCTGCGGGGAGTTACTCATGGGTTTGTGATTTTCCTGCGTGTAGGATTGATTTTTGCATGTGGAATTGCTGGCCAAAGTATTGGCGCATTTGCAATCGTCCTGTCCACAGCCAGATCCCTGCCCAGGGAGTCCCAGCGCCGCTCAGGGAGGGCGCGCTGGCTGAGTGCTCGCCCTTGCGTGTGGCGTTTCCTCGCATCCTTGAAGCAACGGGGAGGCGGGGGCTTGGGGGTGGGGGCAGGGGTCTGGTGGCCTCCCTTCCCTCCTGGCCTCTGCCCAGCCTCATAATGCTCATGGATGTCTTTGCCACTCCTACTATGTGCCCACTTTGCCAAGAGGGCAGGGAAGGCTCAGAATGGGAAAGGAACTCGCTCATGGCGACTCACGCAGCCAGGGCTGCCCCCCTGAGCAGGCCTTTCTGCCCGGCCGCCCTGCCCTGGTCAGCTGTCAGGCCTGGCCCTGTTTGCTGAGACGGTATGGGTGACAGCCGACCAGTACCGCGTGTACCCACTGATGGGCGTCTCAGGCAAGGACGACGTCTTCGCTGGTGCCTGGATCGCCATCTTCTGCGGCTTCTCCTTCTTCATCGTGGCCAGCCTTGGTGTGGGTGCCGCGCTCTGCCGCCACCGGCCCATGACCCTCACGGTGAGGCCCCAGGGGCAGGGGGTGGGGCCGGGCAGCACGAAGATCATCCTCACGCAGTCGCCATGACAACCATCACCGCAGCCGCCACTTGAGCCTCAGGGCAGTCATTTCATTTCATCGTCCTGTAACCCAATAACCTAGGCTCGACTATTGCCTCATCCTGCAAAGAAAACTGGGGCACAGGGGAGGCAGGGAAGGAAGCCCTGACCAGCAGGATGGCTCTTGAGTAGCAGGACTGGGCTCTGAACCTCAGCTGGCTGGTCTTCAGCGTGTGCTGGGGAGCTCTGTTGGTAACCGTGACAGTAATAATAGCACAGCCGCCATTTAAGTGTAATGCCGCTCACTGCATCCCAAATGCTTTACGTGGATTAGTTTATTTACTCCTCACAACCCACCCTGAGAAGCCACCACCACCCCCATCATCGTCATGGCGAGCCCATTTGACAGAGTTGAAACTGAGGCTCAGAGAAGTGAAGTCACTTATTCAGGGCCACACAGCAAGTGACAGCCAGGATTTAAACCTGAGCAGTTCAGCACTTGAACCTGTGCTCTTAACCTGCCACCAACAATAACTGAGACAACAGTACCCCACGGCCACCAGGGCCTCTCCTGTGCATGCCGCTAGCCTAAGCTGTTAGAAAATGACCTCCCTCAACCCTCCCAGAGGCCCTCTACCCATTAGAAGTTAGCACTTCCCTACCCATTTACCAGATAAAGAAACTGAGGCTCAAAGAGGCCCAGAGCCCAGGTGACAGGGAGAGCAGGTTTCCACGCCAGCCCCACTGACAACGCTGTGCTTCTCTACAGATGAGGGCCTTTTAGATTCCTAGGAGCAGCAATTCATTCAATCCTCAAACATTAACTGAGCAATTACCATGTAGCAAACCCTATGCTAGGCACTGGGGCTGTCTAGTGAGCAGAACATGAAAGCCCTTGCCCTGGGCAGGGGATGCTCCGCTGGGGGGACGGTAACCAGGGAAAGAGCCTCTGGAGCTGGGGGACAGGAAGCCTCACAGCCAGAGAAAGCAAAGGCCTGCAGTTGGTGAGGGCGTGAGCGGTGTACCTGCCGGAAGAGCATGCCAGCAGGAGGGGATGGCAAGAGCAAAGACTGTGAGGCCAGAGGGGACCAGGTGCCCAGGGTGGCTGGGCCACGTGGGGGTTGGAGGCGAGTGAGCAGAAATGAGGGAGAAATGAGGGTGGGCACGGAGGAGGAGGGGAGGAGGGGAAGGTAGGCCTTTGGGCCATGGTGGGGACTTCCAGCTTTACCCGTAGTTACGACAGGACCATGGAAAGGCTCTTTTCCTTTTCTTTCCTTCTTTTTGTCTTGCTTTCCTGCATTTAATTCTCTAGCATAACAATTTAACCAAGGCCCTAAAAGTTCACCCAAATAGTAACAACAACAACAAAAAGTTTGGGTCTGTCTTCCCTATTAGTTGGTCATGAACTAAGACAAACTAATTATTTAAAATTATTATGGGACATGTCAAACATAGAGTAGAGTGAATGGCGTGACAAACCGTGTGTACTATCCCTTGGTTTCAATCATAGCAAACTTTGGGCAACCTTGTCTCCTCTGCACCCTCTCTGCCTGCCCACATTTTTCTTCCCAGGGGTATTCGAAGCACATTCCAGACATCAGGTCATTCACTTGTAGATACTTGAGGGCACATTTCTCTGAGCGATAAGAACGTTGTTTTAAAGCGGCCAGGCGCACTGTGCCAGATCGTCTCATGTCTCAGCAATGGCTTTGGGACTTCCACACTCTGCTTGGGGGCTGAACGTGAGGGGTGAGAATAGCTGAGGATCCAGGTGAGGGGGTGAGGACAGGAAAATAATGTCCATCAAACACCGAAGAGCTTTTCTCTTTTTTTTGCACAAAAAATTTGCACACCTGCAAAATTTCACCCTAGTCCCTCCCTATCTATTTTCCGATATCCGGTCTCTGTTCAAACATCCCTGGCTGTCTTGAGAATTTCTATTTTTTTTCTTTCGATAGTAGACATTAATTATGTTGCATCTAAGCCATGCATGAAATACTTTACATATTCTCTTATTTCATTTTCCCCTAACATCTTATTATAAAAAATTTCAAACATAACAGAAAAGGTGAAAGACTTGAACTGCAAATAGCTGTATGCCCCCCATGTAGATGCTGCCATTCATGTTGTCCTACATTTTTCCCTTTAAATTGCAGTTCTATCCATTGATCCACCCCTTGAGGGGGTGTGGCATCACAAGCCTTGCCCTGACGGCGCTGTCCCTCTGTCCCTGTCCCCATCTCTCCCCAGTACCTGCTGCTCATGCTCATTGTCTACATCTTTGAGTGCGCTTCCTGCATCACGTCCTACACCCACCGCGACTACGTAAGCCGGGAGGAGGCCAGGGGAGGGACAGGACTTCTGCGGGGGCCGCGTACTGAGGGGCCCAGGCTGGGGCGGCTGGCCTCTCTCCCCACCCAGCCCCACTGGACCCTGTTCTTCCCGTTCCTCCACAGATGGTGTCCAGCCCATCCCTGATCACCAAGCAGATGCTGACCTTCTACAGCGCAAACACAGACCAGGGCCAGGAGCTGACCCGCCTCTGGGACCGCATCATGATTGAGGTGGGCAAGGGAGGGTGGAGAGGGCTGGAGAGCCTGGGGCTCTGCCCACAGATGTCGCTAGGGCTCCCCTGATGCCCACTGGCAGGTGATACCCACTCACACGGTTCCTGTGAGGCTGGGGCCCTGCTCACGATCATTTTCCAGTTGTGTAAACAGGCCCAAAAAGGGAAGGTCACTTGCCCATGGCCATGTGGTTGGTAGGTGGCAGAGCTGGGATCCAAACCAGGTGGCCGAGATCCAGAGCCCCTGCTCTTAACCATTACGCATGCTTTCTTTTTTTCTAGTTTGAAAGCTGATTTTTTTTTCTTTTCTTTTCTTTTCTTTTTATTAAGGTATCATTAATATACACTCTTACAAAGTTTTCACATGAAAACAGTGTGGTCACTACATTCATCCATATTATCCAGTCCCCCCCCCCCCACTGCAGTCACTGTCCATCAGTGTAGTAAGATGCCACAGAGTCACCACTTGTCCTCTCTGTGCCACACTGTCTTCCTCATGATCGCCCCCACACCAACACATGCTTTCTTAATAATAATAATAAACAGTGAGCACTTAAACAACCAGAGTGGACACTAACTTTGTTTAGCATCATTTCAAGTACTTTTCAAGCTTATTTAATCCTCACAACCGCCCATAAGGGAGCTTTTTGACAATGAGAAAAGTCAGGTGAGAGGTTGACTGGCTTGCACAAGGTCACACGGCTGGTAGGTCATAGAACCAAAAGGGCTCAGACCCAGGCCACCAGCATCCAGAAGCCACATTCTAATTAAGCCCAATATGATGTGGCAGCACAAGAGGACAATATTGAGGACCAAGGGAAACCGAGGTCCCAATTTGGCCCAAATTATACAGTTAGCTAGGAGTGGAGCCCATGTTTGAAGGAGTCTGTATTTTCATAATTCAGGGGCCACAAATTAAACACCCACAGAGGCCAGGAGAAGCCAGAAACCTGACTTCAGTGTCATTTATCTCATATTTTGTTGACAGCTACATCAAAAGAATTTAAAAATAGATCATGAGTGTGGGTTTGACCCAAATCCCCATCAGCCTTGGTGCTGAGACAAAGACCTCGGGCTCCTTGCTCACACACCCAGACACTGCCCGCCCCTCACGGTATGACCTGGGGTGGCGGGCGTCCTCTCCGAGCGGGGGCCTGCCTCACCCCCGCCTTCCCCTCCAGCAAGGGTGCTGTGGCGCGTCCGGGCCCCTGGACTGGGTGAACTTCACATCGACCTTCCGGACCGCCACCCCGGAGGCGGTGTTCCCCTGGCCCCCACTGTGCTGTCGGCGAACTGGCGACTTCATCCCCCTCAATGAAGAAGGCTGCCGCCTGGGTCACACGGACTACCTGTTCACCAAGGTGTGTCCCCTCCTCCCTGCCACTCCGTCTGTCTGTCCGGCCCTCTGTGGTTCTGCTCTCTCTTCTGCTGTCCCTCTGTCAGCCCCTCCTGCCCTTTATTTTCTTTTCCTCTTTCTCCCCCCTCGCTCTGGTTTTCTCAACTCTCTCTCCATCCGTCTATCCCTCCCTCTCAAGTCAGCGGGACGCGCACAGGGTCTGGTGCAGACTGACCCCTGCAACTTCCCTCAGGCTGTCTGGGACAGGGAGCAACAATCATAAAAACAGCGGAACACCAGTAACAGCCAACATTTATGGAGCCTTTGCTTTGTGCCTGGCATTCTTCTAAGTGCTTTAAGTTTTTATCTTGCTTCAGTCTCACCACAGCCTCATGAGGTAAAGAGTATAATTACCCCATTTTATGAGGATGAAGCAGAGAGTTCACTTGCTAGAGAGGGATGGAGCCAGGATTTGATTCCAGGGAGTCAGGCCCCAGCCAGGTGCTTTAACTACTGCAAGGTGAGTGCAGAGGCCAAGAGAGAGATCAGAGGGAGTGAGCCTGAGAGGAGCATCGGTCCCAATGGTCCCTCTGGCTGCTTTTAGAGGGCAGTGCTGTCAAGATCACCCCTGCACAGATGGAAACACTAAGCTCAGAGGGTCAGCATCATACCTAGGCCCCACAGCCAACAAATGGCTCATGGGCCGAGCTGGTCCCCAATTCAGCCCTGCCTGACTCCAGGACGCACGCCTTGAACCTTTGCTCTCAGCTGCCTCCGGGTGGGGGAAGGAGTCTCCATGAACGGGGCTCGTGGGGTGCTCTCGGCCTCGTCTCTCTATGAGGAGGCATCAGAATTGGACTAATCCTAAAGGTGTATTGCGAATCCTTGGAACTCGTGAGCCCCATGGCAAACCAGCTCTACACAGAAGTGCCCTCGGGTGGTCCCAGCCACCATCAGGGCGGCACCTAGCTAGTGCAAGGCTGGTGCAACACGGCATGCCCGCTCCCCAAGACCACTGCCACAGTCCCACCGCACAGGTGAGGAGGCCAAGGCCTGAGGAAGGAACTGGCTTCCCCAAGGGTGCACAGTGACTCTCCCCTTCAGCTGCCAGCCGCCCCGGACACCTTCTCAAACCTCCATTTCCCCCTGCCCAGGGCTGCTTTGAGCACATCGGCCATGCCATCGACAGCTATACGTGGGGCATCTCGTGGTTTGGGTTTGCCATCCTCATGTGGACGGTGAGAGGCGGGGAGCCTGCGGGCTAGGTGGGGTGTGGGTGCGGGGCTGGAGCACCCTCACCTGACTGCCTGCCCGTCCAGCTGCCTGTGATGCTGATAGCCATGTATTTCTACACCACGTTGTGAGAAACCAGAGGGAAGGCCACGTGCAGACTTGAGCGCCTCCCCCCCGCTCCTGCTTCCTCCGCTGAGGCCTGGATGGCCACCACTCCCCCTTTCCCCGTTCTGAGCCCTGCTGGGACTTGGGGGTGGCCCTAGACCTCCCGGGCAGGTGTGCATGGACCCTTAGCCCTTGGCCTCATTTCACTTGGCTGATTCCTGGCCCGTCTTTCAGCATCAAATTAAAGTCCTGTCCTCAGGGACGCCTCCCTGATCCCGTCACCCCAGCCACCAAGCCTTTTCTGTGGCTGCGAAGCTCCCTCACGGCAGGGGTTGCTATCATTGCTGAATAGTTTGTGATTGTTTGTCTAAGCTCTGACGGACTGGGATCGCCGTGTGGGGAGGGACGAGTTCTGACCTGGCCACTTTATTGCCCCCAGCATCATCCAGCACAGGGCTGAGCGTGGATATTCAATAAATCCTGGTTGAATGAATGAATCTCTTTTTTTCTGGGGCAGAGGTGAATGACACAAGAACTCTTCCAATCAAAGTGGAAGAAACCTAGATGGCACTGACTGAAACACGACACAGAATTTAGTGGGTCGTGTAACTGAATCCATAGGACTGACTTCGGGCATGTCTGAAGCCAGGGGCTGTCTAGGTTTCCAGAAAGCCTGCTTCACTCTCAGACGGGATTTCTCTGGCAACACCAGACTCACATCATTTTAGCTAAGCAACACGACAGAAAGAAGAGCCTCTCTCCCAACAGCTCTGGCCAAGGCCAGGGATTCAATCTCACTATTTTGGTTTAGGGTCCAGGCCCGTCCATTATTGGGGGAAGGAGGCCACCTGAATGAATACTCCTGCTAAGGATGCAACCAGTGGTAGTGTTGGGAAGGTGGGTGGTTTATCAAAGGAAAATGAGAATGCAAGGCTGTTGAGCCAGTACAGATGACAGACATCCTCCCCCTAGGGGCTGTGGCTTCCAGCAAGTTCTCTGAGTGCACAGTGATGGCAAACACTAAGAATCTCACATCGCTCTCTTGTCCTCCCTGAAGCAGGCCCAACCTCTGTCCACTTTACAGCCATTAGACCCCTGCCAGGAGGGCCTGGCTTCTTCCCCATCTGATGAAGTTTCTCAGGATCCTATTGTACTTCATTGGTCTGCAGAAGATCTGCAAGTGCTCAATTCAGATGTCAGCTCTTTAAAATACACTTTCAAAAATACATAATGGTCAAAGAGGTCATTATTTTTATTGAGGTGAAAGATGGGAAATGACCTAACATCATCAGCAGGGGATGGGTTGTCAAGTTCATGTTATATCCTTGGACTGGAATTTTCTGTGGCTGTTAAAAGGTAGATCTATGTGAGAAACACGTCATAATGGTCTAAATAGTTGGAAAGCATATACAAGGGTGTCCATCACAGTGACCTGAATGAACGTCAGTAGGGAACTGATTAAATTAGCTACACACTTGGCTACATTCTGTACTACCATGCGCTAGTAAAAATAATGTTTTAACATGGAAAAACCTCCAAGAAATGCAGAGTAGAAAAACCTGCAAACCACATACAGTACTTTATTCCTGAAGATACACATGTTGATTGGTCTTTTCTTTTTTTTTATTAAGGTATTATTGATATACACTCTTATGAGGGATTCACATGAAAAAAGTGTGGTTACTACATTTACCCATATTATCGTGTCCTCCCCATACCCCAATGCAGGCACCGCCCATCAGTGTAGTAAGTAATATGTCACAGAGTCACTATTTGCCTTCTCTCTGCTACGCTGTCTTCCCTGTGACACCCGCACACCATGTGTGCCAATCATAATACCCCTCAATCCCCTTCTCCTTCCTTCCTCACCTGCCCTCCCCCACCCCTCCCCTCTGATAACCGCTAGTCCCTTCTTGGAGTCTGTGAGTCTATTGCTGTTTTGTTCCTTCAGTTTTGCTTCATTGTTATACTCCACAAATGAGGGAAATGATTTGGTACTGTCTCTCTCTGCGTGGCTTATTTCTTTTTTTTTTATTAAGGTATTACTGATATACACTCTTATGAAGGTTTCACATGAAAAAACAATGTGGTTACTACATTTACCCATATTATCAAGTCCCCACCCATACCCCAATGCAGTCACTGTCCATCAGTGTAGTAAGATGCCACAGATTCACTGTTTGCCTTCTCTGTGCTACACTGTTTTCCCCGGGATCTCCCATGTGTACTAAACACAATACCCCTCAATC